>CAKNXH010000369.1:81834-127176 GCA_932178445.1 Andricus quercusramuli
TTGTTACAATTATTCATATTGAATATAGTTAATATCATGTCATGTCATGTCACATCACACCACACCACGCCACACTCAGAAATCGGCGACTTTCCAGAGTCTACGGAGCCACGGAAAATCGAACTTTCCGCAGACGTGCTGTGAAAAATATGTTTTGTATCATCACAAAGTCTAACCAGTGATGCAAGTGAATTAGGTTACTTCACAATCACTACTTGTTCGGAAAAGGTTCACTTATAGAGAACACTGGGTAAGCCAAATGCATTGCTGTCCTTACAAAAATCATTATTAAACAATTGAACAAATAAAATATTAGGGCATCAGTTGTCCGATTTGTTTTTGGAAATAGGAAAGATCCTTATGCTGTTCCGAAGTAATGGCGAAGTGAATTTTACTACAAAAATCAACGAAAAGGTATTAGTTTGCGGTTATCTAGAACTTCAAAAGTAGAGAAATTAGAAATTTGTGAAATAAGGAAGTGTAGTGCTGTTTTATGATGAAAAAATGAAGAAAATGTTAAGTAAATAATATTGAATCTTACAGTTTGATTTGAAGCTATGGTATGTGCAAAAACGTCAGATTTTGCACACTTTGACAAAACCATTACAAAAGTAGAAATTCCAGTCTTAAATCTTCAAATGAAAAGATATTTTAATTGTGCTGATATATTTATGATTATTTTTTTTCTAATGAAAAAGTAACGAAAAATACTGGACTTAGGTTTGATTACTTTTTGGTATTTGTTTACTTTCTGAAGTTCTAGGTAACCTCTACCAAACAGCTTCTCAGACGATTTTTCGATATAATTTACTTTGTTATTACTTCGAAACAGCACGTAACTAAATAAAACATCTTTCCGATAATGATTCCAACAGCAATGCATTTTGCATACCCAGTATATGCGATAGCAGACGATAAGTGGATATTGTCTAAACAGCTATAATGATTGTGGAATAAGCTATTGTGCCAAATTGAGTGAGCACTATTTTCACGCCGTATAATTATATTTACGGGATGCAACTTTGTAAGCTTATATTTCATAGTTCTGGGACCTGATTACTTTATAAATGCACGATTTTATTTCTATTTCTAGGTTATGCAACTTGAAAATGAACTTGTGATACCAAGAGCGATTGTGGAAGGGGAAGGGGGGATTAGAAATTACGTTCTATAAAGTATCACAACAGCGCACGATCGCTCCATGAGCGGCCACACTTTCAAGATTTGTTTTTACTTTTTAATAGGGACTTCCACCCGACTTAGTTGCTTAGATCACGTCAGCGCGTTGAAGCAAGGCAATCGACAGCGGTACAACTGTCTATCATTTCCACTTTTTCAGATTGTTCGAGAAAAAAATATTTTCCAAAATTTGATTATTAGCTGCTTCGGAAATTTCATCGCTCATATACCAAAAAAAATCTAAGGTCAATAATAAAAATGTCGAATAAAAATACTCGCAGAAATGAAAGATGAAGTGAAAGAAGGTTAGAGTTGGATGAAGAGAGCGGGTGAGATATGGACGAGGTGTGGACAGAGATGCAAAGGTGGCAACGAGAAGAGTTGGTTCTAATAGATGATTGGTGGAGGAATGATAAGTTTGGGAGAAAGGGGGGGGGGGGGGGGGGATATGTATATAATAGTTAGAATTTGTGTGGCGGGAGAGGAGGAAGGGAAGGTTCAAATAAATACTTTAGAAAGCATGGAAGGAGGAGTTGCGGAAAGTGCGGAAAAGCCAGCGAGAGGTAATGGTTCAGATTTGGAGTAGGGCTAAATAATATGTTGTAAGGAATAGGTTTTTTCATGGATAGGGATTAGTTTCTTGTTATGGTCTTCGCGCTGCATGCGTGGCGAGAGAATAGGAAGAAGGAGCGTTAAGAATAAAGTATGAAGAAGGTTTTGATATGGATGATGGGAAGAAGGTGTACAGGTGCGGAGAGGAGTAGAGTTGAGATGAAACAATGGGGTAAAGAAGGATAGGGAATTAAGTAGGAAGAGGGATGTGTCACAAGTGAGGGGTATAATGTAGAATAGGGAGAGGAGTAAGGGTAGGAGCGTTTTGTGGAAAATAAGGAGCTTTAACAGGAGTTTGAGGATATGGATGTGGGGTGGGACTTGAGTTGAGTTGAAGGAATAGGGGAAAGGAAGATAGAGAATAAAGTTAAGAGTAAGGTGTAAAAGGAGTGTCGGGAATAAGGTAGACTAGCAAGTGGTAGTTGGATCAGAAGAAAAGACCACATTAGAATCCTGGGATTGAAACTAGTTGCACCAAGAACGAGTTCCTAAGCACAACGAATATGGTGGGAAACCTTGGATAGAGCCTGGGATGTCTGGTGTGAGCAAAGTTGGAAGCTTCGTACGCCGCATTAAAGCCTGGATACTAACCTGCCCTCTGGCATAACGATGCTCTTTTTCGTTTTCATGGGAATTCTGCGCACTTCAGGGATTACTGTTTCCCACTCATCTTATGCAAAATAAATAATATACCCGAGACTATGCCACTTCATTAAAATACCAATCAATTTGATCAGTGGGCGACTTCTGGCCGTTCGCCGATACAATTTCCTATTTTCTCAGGATACTGCTCACCATTAACTTAGCTAATATCGAGATTTTGATTTTTGCTAAGATTTAACAAAAATAAGTCAGCCAAGGAGGATTATAACAAATATGCACGCTGTTTAGCCGTGGGTTATATTTATCTTTTTATTTCATCAAATTATATTTTACGAATTTTACCTAAACTCTTTGGAGCTTAAACTCTCATCATCAGATTCACGCATCTTACTCAAAATTATCATGCAAAGTTGGCAGAACTAATAAACTAATTATTTTGGAAAACCGTGTTTTAACCTAATCTAATACATTCTGCATTTTACTACCATACTTCTATACTTCTATTCTTTAGAAGATAAGTATGGTTTTAATACATTTTTTGTAATTCTAGAATATTGGGTCAATGTAGAAACTGAAAGACGCCAATGTATTGTTTCATTTAATAGGCGAAGACTTAATCAACCACCTAACCGACTCAATTTGATGGACTGAACTAGGCACGGTTAAGCATTTCAAACTTTAGCGGTTCTCACGAACCAAGTTTCCTTAAGCCCTTGAAGTTAACGCGTACCCGTGATCGTGTTAGACAAGCTTCCCCTAACTTCGTTTAGTTAGGATAGGTTACGTCAGTGCAACCACCGGACAATTAATGCAATCACACTCGCCGTCCTCTTTTTTTCTCGTCAAGATTACACTGACACTATCCTTCAAAATGACAAAAAAGACTTCGTGTTTACATGTAAGTCGTAAGTTCCATGTAAGAATAAATAATATTCATAATTGTACGCTTTTCAATTCGCAAAAATGTTTGTTGTAATTCTGAAGTTTTATGCTGCTTGGGTAAATAGATATATATATATATATGAAAGTCAGTCGGTTTTGGCTGAAATTAAGCCGTTATTGTACAGGATTTTAGTCTCGGAGTATTGAATTTTATTTCGCAATAGGTTTGACTATGATTGACATAAATCTTGCATAAAGTTTCTTTTAACAGATAATTCATTCGATATTAATGTTCAAGAAAGTTAGTTGAAAAATGTTATGTTCAATTTACAGTTTATACTAATTAGTATGATAAACTTCAGCATCGAGATTTTGCGGTGTGCAAAATATTTATTCTTTATGGAATTTTTAAGATGCTTTCGATTAATTGTGTCAAAAAAAGTATAATGTCGCATACTTCCAATTTTAGGAAATACCTAACAAAAAATTAATTTCAAAAGTGTTGAGATAGGGCTAATTCAACTCGTATGGTATAAAATTTTAAGGCAGCCATCCAAGGTAGATTTTTAGGGAGATGAGTCTTCTTTACATGCACAAAAGAAATTTGGTCGAAATATGAAAAAGAATAAATGTGCGAGATAAGAAAATCTGAATTGTGAATTATAACCAACGACATTAGTTTCATATTGAAAATTTGAACAATCAACTGTACTATTCATCATTAAAATGGTTCTATTTAGAACTGATTTTTTGTATGTTGCATTCAATGACTTCGAAAATGCCGTAGATAATTTTAAAAATGCTAAAAAATCATTAAATTTTTTTAGGACCATCCATTCATCATCATCACGTGATTGCGAGTATTTTATGTATAAATATTAAGGTCCTGCTAGCATGAATACATACATATTTATTATATTACAAATAAAATTTCAAACGCGACGGGGTTTCGAACCTACATCTATACCGGAATCTTTCGCCTAGCAGTCGGTAGTCTTAACCATTACTCTATAGTCTATACCTACAGAATTGAAAGCCAATGAAAAAACCACCGTCATAAGCCACATCTCAGGAAAGTTGAAATGAACTGTCAACGAGAATATAAATAAAATAATTTTTAAATGAATAATTCAAATCGATTACAATTTTTCTTCGTGTAATATTTTGTTTTTCTCGAATTTTATACCATATTACATCTTGGAATAATGACATCAAATGTTATTTTTAGTGAGCGTTGCAAATTTGTATCCACGAAACTTAGAAATTTTATCGCGCACTGCGACAATTTTTGGATCATTTTTTTTTAATTTCGTGTAAAATTTTGCTTTTTACTTGTTTCAGAATATTTTACAACGATTAAGATTGAAATCAAATGTAATTTTTTCTGAACGTTTACAATTTATCATAGAAATGAAACGTAGACATGATCCTTATTTTTGAACGTATTTTTTTTATTTTTCAAATATTTATACTATCGGCACAGTACTGCCACGATCGTGCAGCCAACAGTCCGGCGGCGGCGTCCGCCAGTGCTGGGCGAATTGCCGATTATCTGTATAGGAGACCAGTACTGGGCCAGTACTGCGCTGGTGCTGAACTCCGGCGGACTACTGAATTTTCCGCCTGGGAACGTTGAGATTGGTGGAATAAAAACAGCAGAAAATAAAAGCTTCTATTCAAGCCTAAAAATGGGCCTTAGAACTAAGCCAACGTAGCACTAAAAACTACCCACCATGGACTTAAATTAAGCCTATATTCGACGGAATATTCATTCAGGATATCACATGTGGAAACTTTATTCAATATTTCTCAATTTTTAATTCCTTATATACTTCTTCCTTTCATCCATCTACTCTTCGGAAATCGGTAGAAATCAGTCAAATAAACGGCAGCCGACTGCCGAGGGAAACCACAAATATAATTGAGCAAGATTCGAACCGCAGAATTTCGACCCCGCAGCCTAGTATATTTTTTCGATGCTATCCATACTTGTCCACATTTTTTGTTAACAATGGCATACAATACATTTACTATTTATGTAAGTTTGATGCATTTTTTATGTTATAAACCTAACGAATACATATAATGCGAGATAAAATTGAAAGTTTGGAGACTAAAATTCAGTATAATAACAAGAATTTGTTGAGGATAGCGTATATTCACTTATCATTATATTAAATAGCTAATGATATAATTTTGATTATTTTCATAAAACAAGTGAATTACTTTTATTTCCATTTTTAGACCAAAGGACGAAAAATCATCTAGTGACGGTTTCACTAATCTTTCCGAATTTTCAATTTTCAATTGAAAACCGTGTTAATTCACTTATTGGTCGAATTTCATGTAATATTAAGAATATGCCCCATCTGGAAAGTTGATATTCCTGAATAGATCCACCATTCCAAATAAAATCCAAAATAAAATTTCAAAAAACGCGTGCGGACGTGCAATAAATCGGGCATAATGTGCCCCGAAAACAGTGTCAAATCACTTATTGGTCGATTTTCATGTAATATTTAGAATATGCCCCAGCTGGAAAGTTAATATTATTGAATATATCGACCATTCTGAATGAAATTTAAAAAAAAATGTTAAACGCGTGCGGACGTGGGTTAAATCGCGCAAAATGCGCCCCGAAAACCGTGTCAATTCACTTATTGGTCGATTTTCGTGTAATATTAAGAATATGCCCCACCTGGAAAGTTGATATTATTGAATATATTAACCATTCCAAATAAAATCTGAAATTAAATTTTAAAAAACGCGTGCGGACGTGGGTCAAATCGGGCAAAATGTGCCCCGAAAACCGTGTCAGTTCACTTATTGGTCGATTTTCCTATAATATTAAGACAATGCCACATCTGGAAAGTTGATATTATTGAATATATCGACCACTAAAAATTAAACCAAGAAAAACTAAAAAAAAAACGCGTGCGGACGCGGGTTAAATCGAGCAAAATGTGCCCCGAAAACAGTGTCAATTCACTTACTGATTGATTTTCCTGTAATATTAAGAATATGCCCCATCTGGAAAGTTGATATTATTGAATATATCGACTATTCGAACTAGGTTAAAAAAAAAAATTCAAAAAAACGCGTGCGGATGTCGGCGAGGGGTTAACAACTCGTGAAGTCAGGTGTACACCTTCGCTGAAGTCACTGGCGTGAAGTCACTTGCATTCACATTAAGTCACTGAAATCACTTGAAGATAGAGTACACTCCATTGGTCGAGTTGTGAACCCCTTGGACGTGGGTTAAATCGGGCAAAATGTGCCCCGAAAACCGAGTCAATTCACTGGTGACGGTTTCAATAATTTTTCCGAATTTTTAATTTTCAATTTTTCATGATATTGTTTGCATATTACTGTATAATTATTGTTTTTAAAAGATATTGGCACTTTCGGTTTTTCGAATTTTACTCTAAAAAAATGGCAGCAAAAAAATGGTTTTTTTCAAAAAATGTTAATTTTTCACAAAAAAAAAAGGGATTCCACTGCTTTTTTTCCTTCCATTTCGATAAATATCACCTACGAGATTCACATAAACACTTCCAAATTACTGTTTCATCATCACAAAAGTGTCAAATCGAGCAAAATGTGCCCCGAAAACCGTATTAATTCACTTAACGCTTCACTCACCTATAGTGGGCGGGTTTCAATACTACGGTTTTCGGGGCACATATTGCCCAATTTAACCCACGCCCGCAAGCGTATTTTGATTTTATTTCGAATAGTCGATATATTTAATAATATCAGCTTTCCAGATGGGGCATATTCTTAATATTAGATGAAAATCGACCAATAAGTGGATTGACACGGTTTTCGGGGCACATTCTGCCCGATTAACCTCAAAACCGTACGGGTTTATTTAAATTTTATTTAGAATGGTCGATATATTCAATCATATCAACTTCCCAGATTGGGCATGTTCTTAACATTACAGGAAAATCGATCAGTACACAGAAAAAAAAAAGTCTTAATACAATACCAAATATGGGCTTGTTTTAAGGTGTAACAAAAAGAAGACAGCATTTGCTAAAAACTAGAATAGGATTAAGGCTTTAAAAGAAAGCGATTGAGAAACTAAAATTGAGACGTTGCATGGGCTTAAAAGTAGTCGCAAGCCAGAATGTGGGCTTGAATGTAACTGCTATAATGTCTAAAACTAGCCGTAAGCCAAAACGTGGGCTTGAAGAAAGCGTTATCGCAGACTAAAATATAGAAGGACTAAAGCAATAATAAATATATATTATAATTTTGTTTCTTATCATGAGACTATAAAAAAATTTACATTTATTACTGAAACATACGAAACTCTTGTTTCATTTGCTGTGGAATAACCTAATTGCGATCCAATCATAATGTGAAGAGTTGTATAGGTTATAGGTGTCGAGACGAGAAAACCGACTATATGACTGTGCGGTGAATAACATTAACAAGAGTATATGATGAGATGTACTAACCTCGAATATGGTTGAGAATATGTTAAATTAGGTTTAATAAATAGAGCAGGTTAAATAAGATATAATTTCACTTAATAAAAACTTATAATTGACGCATGTCGCATGCTTGGCGTGGCGTCTATTTTCCTGCTCCTGTCACAACTGCGAGAAGACGTTAGATTTTTGAATCTCGCTTCTAGAGGGCTAAACGGTAGCCTCAATATCGTCTTCTTTTTAACTGCGAAGATCTTGCTGTCTTAATAAGTCTAGTGGGGCTTGTTTCAAGATGAATATTTGCAAAGAAGCCATATCAATGGATTAATTTTAGTTCTAAGCCGATAAGGCCTTCTTTTAAAACGATATTCATGCTCTCATTTAGTATTGGGCTTAATTTAAGGCAAAAATAAAAACAAGACCAACCCAACTTTAAGACTTTTTTTTTCTGTGTAAGTGAATTGACACTGTTTGCGGGGCACATTTTGCCCGATTTAACCCACGTCCGCACGCGTTTTTTGAAATTTTATTTCGAATGATCGATATATTCAATAATATCAACTTTCCAGATGGGGCATATTCTTAATATTACAGAAAAATCGACCAATAAGTGAATTGACCCAGTTTCCGGGGCACACTTGGCCGGACTTAACCCACGTCCACAAGCGTTTTTTGAATTTTTTCAAAATTTTATTTCGAATAGTCGATATATTCAATATTATCAACTTTCCAGATAGGGCATATTCTTAATATTACAGGAAAATCGATCAGTAAGTGAATTGACACTGTTTGCGGGGCACATTTTGCCCGATTTAACCCACGTCCGCACGCGTTTTTTAAAATTTTATTTCGAATGATCGATATATTCAATAATATCAACTTTCCGGATGGGGCATATTCTTCATATTATTATTATAGATTAGCAGTTCGAACTCGAAAGTTCATTGCCTCACTAACCCGAGACCGCCACACATCTCTATCCTGTGCATCCTCCATCCAGTTTAAGTAATCATGTCCTAGTTCTTTTAAATCTTCCCTTACATTTTTCTCCCATCTGTTTCTCGGTCTGCCTAAGGGTCTCTTACCAATCGGCCTCCCTCTTAAAACTTGCGCCACTGTTCTTTCATTTCCCATTCTTGCTACATGCCCCGCCCATCTTAGTTTACGCGCTTTCATTACTCTATTAATATTTGCTGACCCGTAGAGAGCATGCAGCTCATCATTATGCAGTTTTCTCCATTCGCCGGTCTCTTCGTCCCTTTTTGGACCATAGATTTTTCTAAGTACTTTATTCTCAAAAACTCTAAACCTATTCTCCTCTCCCTTCGTCAGCGCCCACGTTTCGCACCCGTACATGACGACCGGCATTATTATTGTTTTGTAGATTCTTATTTTGATGTTTCTAGATAGCAATCGCGATTTTAATAGTGTGTTTGCTGCATAATAGCACCCATTGCCAGCGTGCAGCCGCGCGTTGATTTCCGTTTTAATCTTATTTTCGCTAGTTATGATAGACCCGAGGTATTTAAACTCGCTAACCCTTTCAAATTTCATATTTCCAGCCATTAGATCCCCGTCTTGATTACTTTGTTCGGATCTGCCGACGGTCATATATTTTGTCTTCGATTCGCTAACTTCTAAGCCAATATCTTTGGCTTTTGTGATCAAGATTTCTGCATTTTTAGCTACCGTTTCTTTATCATCCCCTAGTAAGTCGAGATCATCCGCATATCCAAGAATTTGTACTATCCCATTGAGGGTAGCACCGGTCGGGTTCGCCTGCACTTGCCTAACCACGTATTCTAAAACCAAGTTAAAAAGGACGCACGAAAGTGCATCGCCCTGTTTCAGGCCATCGCGGATCGAGAACTCTTCAGATAAACTACCGTTTACGCGTATTCTACCCCTACTGCCGCTTAAGCAAATTTCGATAAGTCTAACCAATTTTCTTGGTACACCCAAGAATTCTAGGATCCAGTACATTCGTGCGCGTATAATAGAGTCGTAAGCTTTTTTGAAATCGATAAATAGCTGATGCACTACTTCTTTAAATTCCCATTTTTTTTCTAGCAGTTGCCTAATTGTAAACATTTGATCGCTTGTAGATTGGTTTCGGCGGAATCCACACTGGTAATCCCCAATGATTTCCTCGGCAAAAGGAGTCAGTCTACTTAGGATTACATTAGACAGGATCTTGTAGCACGAAGATACAAGTGAAATTCCCCGATAATTGTTACAGTCAGTTTTATAGCCTTTTTTAAAGATGGGAATAACGATAGAGGTATTCCATTCTTCCGGCGTGCGTTCTGTTTTCCAAACTGCGCGTATTAATTTAATAATTTGTCTTGTGAGGCAAGGGCCTCCATTTTTTATCAGTTCTGACGGTAGGTCGTCGATGCCCGCGGCTTTGTTATTTTTCAACTTCTTTATAGCCATTTTTATTTCTATATCAGCAGGGTCATCAATTAATAGATCAGCAGTGTGGATTGCGCCGAGATTACCTTCAACGGGGGCTTCGCGTACATTTAATAGTTTATCGAAATAGTCTTTCCATAAATTCAGTCTCTCTGTCGCATCGGCTACTAGATTGCCATTTTCGTCCCTCATTACTTCCGTTCTACTTTGAAAGCCTTTCCTTATAAAATTGATTCCCCTGTACATCTCGCGCGGGTTATTCTGTTTATTATGCGTTTCTATTGCTAGTATTTTATTCTTTTCCCACTCCCTTTTCTTGGATCTATAGAGCCTATTTGTACGTTTACTAATCTCGAGATACTTCTTATGTGTTTGATCGCACTTATTTTGTAAACTAATTAGCCTGGCCTTCCGGCGTTTTTCAAACCAGAGTTTGCACTCTTCGTCAAACCATGGTTTGCTTTTTGTTACTTTCTTTAAACCTATCGTAAGTTTCGCGGCTGTCTTTACCGCCTTTTTTATATTGCTCCACAGGGTTTCCGGGTCCTCCTCGTAATTATTGTTATCGTCGCTCTGTTCTTGGAGAGCGTCAAAGCTATTAGAAATCTCAACTTGATAATTTAATGTTTCTGTTGCTGTTATGAATTTATCTATATTGAAACGAACTGTTGGCTCTGTGCGTCCTGTTTTCTTACTGATCGCTAGCCTAGATCTTAGTTTTACTATCACGAGAAAATGGTCTGAATTTAAATCCGCTCCCCTATACGATCTTATATCGAGAATGTTTGTATGACGTCTTCTGTCAATTAGAACGTGATCAATCTGATTGTGAGTGTTACCATCTGGTGATCTCCAGGTGGCCTTATGTATATTTTTATGCTTGAAATATGTGCTTTTGACATTGAGGTTCTTTGAAGCTGCAAAGTTCATTACTCTAGTTCCATTGTCGTTACTGACGTCATGCAAACCTTCTGATCCTATTGTAGGCCTATACATCGGTTCTTTTCCAATTTTCGCGTTGAAATCCCCCAATACTATTTTTGCGTCAAAAGTTAAGAACTTGTCAAAAACCTGCTCGATTGTTTCGTAAAAGAGATCTTTAGTGTCTTCGTCTTTGTCCTCGGTGGGGCAGTGCACATTGATTAATACCTGTTTGTTGAAAATACCCTTCAGTACAATGTATGATAACCGATCGTTAATGAATTGCATGTCGATAACCGCTTGCGAGATTCGTTTATTAATAAGAAAACCAGTCCCCAGTCTCCACTCCTTAGCTCCCCCATAGTGAAAAGTATAGTTATCCTTAGAAATTGACGCGAAATCGCCCGGCCAGCAGGTTTCTTGAAGTGCTATTAAGTCAGTTTTGTATTTATTTGCTATCCCAATGAGTTCGCTAAATCCGCCAGTATTTAGACTACGCGCGTTTAGAGTTCCCACCCTTAGATCTTTAACTGTAGTTTTTTGTTTTTGCAAGTTAGCCATGGTAGTTTCAAGATAATCCGCACGTTAGGATCCTATTCCGATCGTAGGTGAGTCCACTGTCCCAGGAGTGATAACCCCCATACCTCCCTAGGTCTAAGTATGGGAGCTTTCCGACTCTGACAAGGACCATGTCAACTTGTCGTCAGACACATTACAGTTTCATCCTCGTATCCTAACGTCCTCCTGCAAGGCAGCGCGCCTATACTGGCATCAGTACCCCTTTGGCCCTATACAGGCGAATCATTCCACACATCCCTTGCGGGCAGTGTCATCGCTGCGGTGTCCAATGGGCAGCAGGATTTTTCCCTTACAAGATTTTTAGTTTTGGTTCGGGGTAGTGTTTCTAGGTGGATACACGCTGCACCCCGGCCTGCCAGGACCCACTCATTGCGTATGAACGTGAATGGGTGGGTCCTCCCAAGCCATGGTCATCGTGTTTTCTACCAGTGCTAGGCCAACATCTTAGGCTGGGCTCACCACACCCACGATTGGTTCCTATCGGCTGTCCGCGGCTGCTTATTCTTGTATTCGCAGCTAACCTGAGGGGCTGTTCAGCCTAACGGGCCGTTCCTCTATCCGCAACCCGAGGACGCGCTGCGTAGTGGTGACAGGAACCCACCGAGCAGGCATATTCTTCATATCAGATGAAAATTTACCAATAAGTGAATTGACACGGTTTTCGGGGCACATTTTACCCCATTCAACCCATGCCCGCATGCGTTAAAAAAAAATTTACTTTATTTCGAATGGTCGATATATTTAATAATATCAACCCTCCAGATGGGGCATATTCTTAATATTACAGGAAAATCGACCAATAAGTGAATTGACACGGTTTTCGGGGCACGTATGGCCCGATTTAATCCACGTCCGCATGCGTTTTTTTAAATTTTATTTCGAATGGTCGATATATTCAATAATATCAACTTTCCAGCTGGGGCAAATTCCTAATGTTACAGGAAAATCGACCAATAAGTTTATTGACACGGTTTTCGGGGCACATTTTGCCTGATTTTACACTTTTGTGGTGATGAAATAGTAATGTGGATGTTTTTGTGTAAATCTCGTAGATAATGTGTATCGAAATGGAAAGCAAAAAAGCAATGAAATAATTCTTTTTTTTTTGGTGCAAGATTAACATTTTTTTAAAAAAACTTTTTTCTGCAGACTTTTTTTTTGTGAAATTCGAAAAACCGAAAGTGTCAATATCTTTTATGAACATTACACTGCAGCAAAATGCGAAAAAAAATCATGAGAAATTGAAAATTAAAAATGCGGAAGCATTAGTGAAACCGTCACCGGTAGACGTCTTGAACTTCAGCCCAACTTCTCAGCCCTCAAATACAACATGATAGAGTTTCAGGAATTTAAAACGGTTTGTTTCATCACCATAATTGATAGTTTCAAATTCCCAATTTCTTTCAAATTCGAATCACTCACTGCAATTTAAAATGGTTCTTGCAGTTTAAACAAGTTTCTTTAAAAAAATACTTTGTCTTTCAGAACAAAGCGACCCATGCCTAATTCAAAAAGTGAGACAAGCCTAAGCCGTTCAAGACAACTGATAGTATGCGATTAATTCTCAAATTTGTGTTTAATCTTGATACTTAGTGTTTCAAAATTCGTTATCCTTCAAATTTTTGTCAAAGAATTATGGATTTGATTTTTAGATCAAAACTAAATCACTTTAAATACAAAGGATGAGCCTAATGTGATATTTAAAAGAAGTAGTAAGGCTGGGTTCTTCTTATCAACTGATTGTATGTACACAAATTATTGATGATTCATTCAATTTCGTTATTTTATATTTCAAACTTTCTTCATTGTAATTCAAATTACTTTTCAGAATATAAAGGATTTCATTGTTAAGTCCAAAAATTTTTTTAAACATTTGAAGATCATCCTGATGTGCAATTTATTGCACAACGTAAATGAAAGTCAAGGCAGGCAACTACTTCTCTGCAAAAAGCATGCTGGTTTGAAGCTCCTATTAAATATATTTAATTCATATTAAAAATTATGTTTTTTTCAGGGACAGAAGAACTAGGATTCAGAAAAGAAAAATGCAAAGAAATTAGCTTCATAGCAGAAAAACGGAGCAAAGTGGACCCATTGCTGAAAAAGGGTGCCAATGGTACAAAAATTCAAACTTTGAAAGCAAACAAAGTGGGGCAAAACATGGAGAAAGCCGGAACCATAACCAACGCGGAGCAGAAAGATCAACTCAAGGGGAAAGACCATCATCTGCATAATTTAATCATAAACTTATGTAAGGAGACAAGAAATTTAAAGCAGAATCGCCATAGATTAGTCCTCTTTCTCTCTCTTTACCCCACGAGTCGAGTGGCGGACCTGACATGAGAGGAGTAGGGGTAGTTCAGAAAGGAGGCAATTATCTTACACTTTGAAACCATCAATAACTATAATCACAGTAACTTCTTCTCCCGTGTAGTGTAAAAGTGTGTGCCTTCCGTGTGTGTTATCACTGTGGTGGAGATAAATTCAAAAACTCGGATTGAGCAATGAACATAAAAACGCAAAATCTTAAATCGGTTCTTTTTTAAGAATCTTTTTTGGTCTTGCCTTTTTAGATCCATCGGAAGTTGAAACGTTTTTTACTGAAGAACTAGAACCAATTCAACAATCAGACGGAAGAATTGAAAAGTTCTGTAATCATATTTAAAATAATTGTATTTCAAGTAATTCCAGTTTTCCACTCAAAATTTGAGCTGAATTTTCTCCGACAACAACGCGTACAACGAATGGTTGTGAAGCATATCATTCATAATTGAACTAGGCTCCAATTCGTTCGTGAAGTCTCATGCAAATTTTCACCTGTATAGGTTAGATAAGAATATACTGAAAATAGTAAGCTATATTAATATCATTTTTCATGTGACAATGGCTATCTTCAGTATTTTAGGGAATTCCAGTTTTAGCTCAAAGTAAAATAAATAGTTCATTCAATGGGAAGGGTGATTTGCATATTCATTTCACTTGCCAACTTTTTTCTAGCTTGACGATTTGATCTTATTAACTTGACATTATTCACTGTTTATTATTGGTAGTGCGGTTTATCTCAATATCTTCAAAAATATGCAAGAAGAAGCTCGATGTTTTCTTACTTCTCAAATTAGAAATAAGAATCTGAACAAATTCGAAAGGAAATTTACTTTAAATGATCAAGTATTTTCTTTATCCCTGTACATATGAAAGAAGTCCTTCTGCTAGTGGATACTTTTCAGAAATTTTTATATTGCCTAGCACGGAAACGATAAGAAAGCTTTCGACTGAAAACCCTATACAACCAGGTCTCTGTGATGCCGTCTTTAATGGCCTGGAAGCCCTACGAAAGAAGATGACGAACCCAAAAGATAGGAGTGGTATTCTTATAGTTGATGATGGAGGGGTGGACACATAGATTTTATACAATAAGAAGAACATGGTTAAAGGCTTAGTCGACGATGGTACCAAGACAGAAATAGAAATCGTAAACCATGCCTCTAAGTGGATGTTCAAGAGCATAAGAACAAAAAAATGTGAGCGCTGGAAACAGGCACTTGTTTATAGTTTTTGTAAAGGCAGCACTATTGCTTTGGACATCGCAAAAAGGTATGGAAAAAATGTTCACTATTCGAAATGCAAGATTCCACGAATGAAAATACTGATGTAAAACAAAAATTCGGAACAGGAGACTGAAGATAAATATCATGACGACGCTATCATTATTATTACTTATGGATACGAAATATTTAATCTATTTGTCTCTCCCCACCTGCTAAAATATTTGAGAAGTATCTTACTAAGGAAAGATAAAAAATTCAAGTGACATGATAAAGAGCAAGTCCTTTTTGGACACATTTGTACAAGGCTTATGAGGTCGGTAAAAGCAATGGTATGTTTAGACTAATGAAAAGGCTTACAAACGCTCATGTTAAACCCAATGGCAGACAAAAAATGAAAGTCAGATATTGTTTTAATGTTTCCAGTTTTCACTTGACCTCAATAATAATGCACATGAGTCACACCAAAACAAAGAGCATTTGTGGAAATCACGAAATTCCCGCTGAAAGTGAAGACACGGAGCTTCCTTTTATTGTGGAATATGTTATTCAATAGTATTATCGGTGAAGAAAGCAAGATCAATCCAAAAATAGATTAAATATTTCTGTCACCCATTCTAGCTGGAGACTGTTTACATGGATATTTGTGGAACCCAACAATAGACATTTTTAAAAATATGGAATTTGTGAAGAATAAGCCGAGAGACAAACCAAAGACAAACGTCTTGAAGAACCGGATCCATAATCTGAAAGGCGTTAAGATTTTTCGAAAGAAAATGGGTGAATATGGACTTTAGTATTTCGGAGGGCGACTCTAACCAGTATCCGTTAATAATTTTTTTTTGGCCAGTTTAAACAACACGGTTCAAGAAATATGAGACCGAATTGCAGAGTATTCAAAAATTACTATAAAACTTTGATAGTTGAGTTCATAAACGGACAACAACTTAAGAGGGGCTAACTGTGAAGCTGATTCTTCATCGGGTTGCCTCATCAATGTGAGAACCATGTTGGCATGTGCGAACAGTAATCACAATTCTCGAATCATGTGGAATTTTCCACAAATTTGACCAAAATTTCTATAAAGCGAAAAGGCTGTGACATAAAAGTTATTTTGCTTGCTAAAAAAATGTGCATCCAACGATTCAATATTGTTTTTTTATTCCCTGTGTTTAAATTTTACACTTGTAAAATATATAATTTTGCCAGATCAGGAATAGTCAGAAAAAGAATCGTGAGATTTAATTGAAATTACAAGTATTGTTCAATTTTCAAAAACTTGGTAGACTAAGACCATTCAAAACAAAAAAAAAACACACACGCAGATCACTCACTCGTAATTTTAGAGATTTTTCAAGACCTTAAGTTCAATGTCTTTTTAGAGTCAATCATATTATTGATCCGAAATGATCGGACAACGATCTGTCGTGATTCACAGCTACTCGCACACACTTTCTTAAACGATCAGGTGCTCATCAACACACTCAAATTAAGAAATCACGTGGCTTCAAGCATTCATTTGAATACTGAGGAAATATAAATTAGGTCTTAGAAATTGGCGATGTAGATAAATTGTATCATTTCCAATCGCCGAAAATCTCCTAACAACGAAACATTACAACTTTAAACACCCTGTTCTTTCAGTTATTTCATTCACTAATCTTTAGTCTCATAAATACGTGTTCAAAGCTTTCAGAGATTAATTATTTTTTATTCTCTAGTTTCACGAAATTTATTAAATATATCGCTATAATTATTTATTCCCTAGTAGCAACGTCTGCCTTGTATGACAGAGGCCAGACTCTGGCTCAGCATCTGCTCCCTCTAGTCGAGAAATGATTAGACCAGACGAAAAACAGAATCTGGTGAATAAAGGAACCAGATTATGATATTCAGTTTAGGCACTAATAATTAATGTAAGATATAAATCATGAAATAGAAAATCTAGCGATCGAAAATTTGAACGATTCACAAGTATAACCGAACATGCGAGCATGCAAGCTTATACGGCAACAGGTTATGTTTTTAATATTTCAGTGTGTCTCCTGGAATGCTGTGACGTCTCCGCAGTATATTCTCCCACAAAGGACTCAAATATAGTGTGAAACTATTACAGAAACCTTTTGAGTACCATTTTACGTTATTTCAATTTTGTCTGGTGTATATCATGACCAATCTGGACCCGGATCTGCTACACCAGACTCTGATGCCAGAACAGCACGCTAAAGCGGAACTAGCCGGGCGTCAGGCTGCAAACAGATTCTTCTTTTTCTGGCGTCCAGCTTACGCCAGTCTGCAGTTATCTTGCTGCTAGGGTTATTACTTTGCAAAAAGGTTAACGCGGTTAAATCTTGAGAAACGGCAATGAAAAATTGATGAATTAGGAAAATAACAATTATAGATAATTGTGTCAATCAATTTTATAAGTAGAGAAAACTTGAAATTTATGCGTACGCTTCAACTATAAACCCTAATTCAAAGTATATTGAAGTGAAATCAAGCCAATTCACGTCCAAAAGTATAAACCTAGTAAGTGACATTTTCATCGAAATTGCGTTATAATACTTATTAGATTCATCACATATTTTGCATCATTTTCACATGCTTACATTTGAAAAATAATTGCTCAATAATTATATAATTATAATTTTCAATTCAGCAATACCTTAGATTACAAGATTACAGTAAGAGACGATTTAAAATTAAATTCCATGACAAAAACCCAGCAAGTCAACGGATTTGAAACATAACCTAGTAAGTCCATTACACTTGTGGTCACGTGTTTACGAAGAACGAAAGCAAGCGAAGCAGCTTGGTTTGATTTTGTGATGCTGCTAGCTAGCTGTGATGCAGGCTTTTGATATTAACATGGGGTTTAAAATGGTAATAGTTCGAATACCCTTTTATTGTGCCCGAAAAATGTACAGAAAAATCCAAATATCAGTTTTCTACCAAATTCATGCTTAAGACGGTGTTTGAAATTATACAAAATATGTTAAACAAGAAGTACTACTCTTGAAATTCATCAAATTTATATCATTTATCCCGGATGATAATAACTTCTCACGACTTAAAGGAGAAAGAAATTGTCTAAACAAAGAATCAATGTTCAAACAATTTAAAATTATTTAGAAAATACTTGGAAACGTGTCATTTATCGATTAAAAATAATTCATGTTAAAAAAATTCAGAAAAATACCGTCCTTAGTATGAATTTGTTAAAAAAATGCTATGTTGCATTTTTCGGAACATTTCCCGGGCATAATTAGGGGATATTCGGGGGGTCGAGATTAAAATTTATTGTATGACAATTATTCCTTGAAAATTCCTTCTGCCTCTTTTGTTTTGGACGACGTGAATATGTTTTTTACATGAACAGAATCATTTGCCTACAAGATTAAATGAAGTTTGTTGCAAAAGGATAATATTCTGAATGATTCTCTTTGAAACAAATAAAAATTCTTTCAACTTTAAATTGAAGAGGAATTTCCGTTTTTTGTCAAGAAATATCCTTTTTACACAAGATATTTTTTAATGGGGTGGAATCGATTCATATCTGTATACCATCCACGAGAAAAAAAAGTTAAAAAAAATATCATCTGCAGAGTTCTAAAGTTTTTTCTTATTTCTTTTTTTTCTCACATTTTTTGGTTATAGTCTTCTCCATTTTTCAAGATGTTAGGATAATATTCTGCACGAAATAGTGACGTTAATATAACTTTTTGCAACACCCACCTCAAAAGTGCTCCGTTCCGTGTAGCTAAATTATACGCGAAGTGACTCATTCCGGATAACAATGCGGGAATAATATTGGCGCATGCGCAGTTCAATTCTTATATACTTTCCACATCAGCGAAATGTACGCGCATGCGCACTTTGCAGATAAGCAACTTTCCGCATCGCGACAATTCGGGGGCAACGTAACAACAGCAGCGCTCAGTGTTTTAATGATTGAAGTTTTGTTTTCAGGGTATCGTAGCCCCCCCCCTGGGGGGGGGGGGTAGAAAGAGCATAAATGCAAACATTTTTTTTCAAACATTTTTTTCACAACATTTTTTTTCAAAATTTTTATTCACAACATTTTTTTCCAAACATTTTTTTTTCACAAAATTTTGTTTCAACAATTTTCTTGCACCAAATTTTTTTCCAGAGCATTTTTTTTCAACCTTTTTTTTTCAATTTTTTTTCAACTTTCTCAGAAGGTTGTTGCAAAAAATAGCGTGTGCTACACGTGCGCACAGGCAATCACCTATTTTGCGCACTTGTATCACAAATAGCTATTGTAGTTAACTTTTATTTTTTGCGCTCTTAAAAATATTCTTAAAAATTTGTTTGGCAATTGAGGGCTTTCTTGGAATTAGAGTGAATTTAAATTTTTCAAGATATATGGTTGATGAAAACTGGAAACTCTAAAAATTTGATCCAATTTTACATTAGTTTTAACCCCGCAGATAACTTAAGAAAATTCAATATATCTGCGGAATCAAAACTGAAGTAGAATTTGATCAAATTTTCAGTGATTCCATTTTGATCTCCCAAACATCTTAAATTTGTTGTGAGCTCCTTTTTATTCCAGAGAAAGCCCTCAAGTGCAACCTTCTCTTTAATGTTTTTACAGGCAAAAAGAATGAAAGTTAATTACAGGGGTATATAAAAACACAATTATCACGTTCAGAATAGTATCCTAAAATACGGAAAAAATTCAGAATACTCGAAAAATCCCCAAAAAAGTAAAAAAAAATATATAATTGAAAAAAATCACAAACTCCGCAGTTAATAATTTTTTCAAACTTATTTTGCTTGTCTGCAAAAATCATCTTGAAAAATCATTGCATAAGTCATCAGATACTTTTTATACATTCATATTAAAAGGCTCACTATTTTTCTTGTATACTTAAAGGAACTTAAGCTCAATAAATGAGGACAAAAAAGGTTTTTAAAGTTATAATTTGACTGATTTCTCGGTTGTAGCAAAAAAATGCCGCACAAATGAAGCCTCATCTATATCGATTATGTTCATTGTCGAAAAATGATTTTAAATTAAATATCACAACTTATCCATAAAATCTTCCGTTCAGATATAAAACAAATCTTTTCTTTCAAATGAGTTCAAACAGATATTTAATTGAGTTAAAAATTTCTTCTGAGTGAAGAGAATATGTAAGGTTCAATTCGCAGATTTGAGTAACAGACGCAAGTAGATATAAATACAAGTAGTTAGCGCAGTCCCTTTTGAAATCGAGTAAAGCCTTATGGTTGAATAATACATATACAAGATACAAAATAATAAATTTTAAAGTGCACTCAAATATGAACGGCCTTTCATCAGTTACACAAACTAGATCAACGCAAACCCGTAAGTCCAATGATTTTCAGACACAAGGAGTTGCGAAAAGAAACAGATTTCAAAACAATTTTAATTTATGGTATCACGATCTCAAAATAATATTGTTTTCCTTCAAAAGTTTATGACAATTCAAGCAAAGTGAAATCTGTAAGTTTAATATGAACGCCTCATGTAGTCATAGATATCATTTTCATAATAATTTAAACTGATCATTATTTTTCCTTTAACATAACCTTACTGCTACGGTAGAACATAGTACGTCATCAAGCTCATACTTACTATGTTTCACGATTGAAAAAGGACTTGCTAGGTATTAAATGGTATGAATGGTCAGATTGAAACACTCGATGCAATTATTAATCTAAGCAAGTCCAGTTTTTACAAAGAATCAATAATTTTTTATGTTTTATGGTACATCGCATCATAAATAATTACATATAACGACTTAAAATTACTAAAGTTAACACATTAAACATGTTTCTATAATTTTTCACATTTCATAACTGACGAATAAGTTTTTCACAAAAAGTGGTTGTCCTGTAAAATCAACTCGATGTACCTTACTAAGTTTTTACGTTGGGCAACAGAATACGAGTTTATTATTTTCACTGGAATCTGAGTAAATCCAAATGAACAGAGCAAAACTCAAAATAATTCAAGGAAATTTCACATGAATTCAGAAAAAATCAAATTTAATTTTGAAAAGCTATTAAAAACTTGAAAACTATTCATTCTATAAGTATAGGTCAAATATTTTCGGATTGGATCCTGAAAGGAGATTCTTTTCATGTCAGCTTCCTCGAGAAACGAATCACGATTGATCTCTGAAATACAATTTAAAATTATTACTCAAGGTCATTACCATCGGGACCTACGGAAACTCACAAGGAAAGCATATTCCGCTTTTACCTACATTTCTCTAGCCTAACCGGGGCTCGTCTTAGGAATTTCACGTGATCACAATTTTTTAAATATTTTCATTAAACAACATAAGAATTAATAAAACGTAAGAATCATTTGCAAAGATTACAAAATTATCTATCAAAGAAAAACATAACTTACTCCTTCTAATCATTAGAAGTTATTAAATCACAACTTTTAAAACAGGTAAAAGTTCGTTCTCTAACGAACGAAAATAATTTTTCTTTTTTGTTTTTGTTAATTTACTCCCAGTGCAGGAAAAAAACACCTTTAAACTAACCATAATTTTGCTGAACACGTATTGGCATGCGCGAGTGATGATTATAATGCTTTCGTACAAAAATATTAAGGGTGTCCCGTCTTAGGAGGGGGCTCGTCTTAGGCAACTTTCCCCTAGAGGGTAGAGAAATACATACATCACAATATCGTTAGATTTCAGTCAATAATTTTCCATTTTTCTTTAAACCTATAAATAACATAATTTTGATGATTTGTTGTGTTTTTCATTTTATTTTTAATCGTGGCTTGCCACATCAATGCATTAGTAAACTTGTTCAATTGTGTAGTGCGAAACTAGCGCCATCAGCCCTTTTTTTTTGATACTCTTAGCTAAACTTTAACGCAGGCAAATACATTACAACTTGGGGCGTCTGGTCACAATTACCTTGCAAGCTAAATTTCATCCACATTGTAATATTGAGTACTTATTAATTTTATGTCGCTATATAACATTTTCAAAATGCGAGTTTTAAAATTATTTATCTCTATCAACATGTACTTTTTTGTTACACGTAATTTGTCGAGTTCAGATTCCATTGCTGCATTACATCTTCGCAGTTCTTGGATTTAGTATAGGAAAAGCTGAAGTCAATTTTGAAAATACGTTAACTATTACAGTTAAGATGTACTTGTGTAATTTGTTTTCTATCTCGTATGAATGGTTATTTCTTCTCGGTGGCTAATGCAGCTTCTTTAACTGCAGCTTCTCAACGTACATTTCTAAGTGCTTTAAGTAGGAATCCAATTGAGTAATGAGCTCTGAATTCCGTTACACCAGTTCTTGAGTTGTTTCGCCATCGATTTGTAGTTTTGGCGCTTTTTCAGTAATATTTAAGTCGAGAATTCGAATAATTGCATTGTTTTCATCAATGTTTATTCGATTGTAATATAACATTGCACCATGTTCACGATTTCTGTTGAACCACTCGTTGAAAGAGATTCAAATTTACAGCATCATCACTGTAAAAACCAGGATTCGATTTAGAACTTAATTCGGTATTAAAGCAGTTCACGCAACAAAACAATCCCACTTCAGTTTGATCCGCCAATCTAATAAAATAAGGTCGATTTGTGGATTAAAATAGGCTCGAAATGAGGATCATCTCTCAATAACTAAATCTGATAAAACAAATTCTAATCTGCCAAGTTTAGAAACCAACGTAACCCATAGGGCTGAAGTTCGCGAAGTATGAGTGTGACGGTTCAACACTAATTTCATGGAGAATAGACATAAGGAGACCAAAGTCCTGTACATTGACTTCACCAAAAACGAGCATTTTTCTGTCGGATGTACAATAACGCATCGAAATGCTAGATCTTCTCGAGCGCGGCGCTAGTGTGGTACGCGTAAAGATGGCCGCTGTCATGGTCCGTGTAAATATAAACTCAAGGCTCAAGCATAAATACAAAATTCCTAAATCATTTAAACAATTTTTTGAGTCATGTATTCAAAAGGAAACCTTTGGTGCATTTTAAACTGATGAAAAATTCAATATTCATCAAATAAAATAATCCTGACTTTCACGTTCAAATCAGAATCTTAATTATTCTCTATTTAAATGTTTATAACGCGAAGGTTATATTAATTCGTTAGCGCAATAATTCAAAAGTACATATATCGTCCATTGCAGGATCTCTACAGTTACACACGAACACTTCAAAAAAAGATGTTTCGCGGTGGATACAATTATTTTAATTATTTAACTCTTGTTTCATGTCAATGACAATTTACCTCTGTAAATCACATATTACAATCGTGAATAATTCAGAATCTGTCAATGTTAACAAAACAAAAACAGCCGCCGCTCAATACGCGTGCGACACTAGCGCCTGGCACCGGAACGGGAAGTAGTGTAAACATTATCATACAACAAAAATTTGCTCATTTTCGGTTACACTACTTTGGTTTCCTTATTTCTATCCTCCATGACTAATTTTTACGAATTTTTAATTTCATCTATTTTTTGTTTTTTGTAAGAGTGAAGTTTGGAACATTTGAAACAATGCACCCTCTGAATCAATTTAGTTCGCTATCTCGGATCATTTATCAATCTGAAGTTAGCAAACTAAACAAGACAGAAACTAGTACTAAAATAAGACTATTTGTGAGATCATATTAGAACGCCCAAAAAAGGATCCCAGATAAAAATGAATGCCTAGTTTTTACTGTGATCCGTTCATCATCATTCTTCAAAAAATGATATAATTTCGTTCGTGCGCCATAGATTTCTAGCCACTTTTCACGCTAACAGCTCAATCAATATACCAATTCATTCGGGTCATCCCAGCAAACATAATTTTTTAGACTTTTCTGTATAGCGATCATGTGTTGTGGTATCATCATTTGACCTGATGAATTTATATTTTTACTTCGCCTATCTGTATTTTTTAATGGGGACGTAGGAATTAATGGAGTTCACCATCTGGTTCATCATGTTTGTTGAAATAATAATTTATCTTTAACTTTCAAGGTTATCGAAACTGATAGAGGACTCATATGATACTTTTTAAAATAATAGTTCAAGCAAACCTTTGCTTTTTGGAAGATTCAAATTACCCACGTGCATATATTTCGGACTGGAACTTATCAGAGAGTCTCCAATCATCAACCCATCTTTTATTAATTTTCTTACATCACATCGTGTACATTATCGATTTCTCTAATTCTTCCACTTTACAAATGAGATACTTGTATGTAACATCACCCCTTGACGTAGATATTTCTGAATTTCTTTCCGCCACACTACAAGCTGACTCTGATCTTCGATCCAATCTCCTTTTTTTCATCTTTAATTGATTCACATGACAAAACGTCATCAATATTTGAAATTTTTTTATATTCTCGAGACCACCAATAATTTTTCGAGTCAATTATGTTTGTACAACAGCGTCTAACGTGTGAATGTTTCTGTATTGATTATGACATATCATTATATTGTTTTTTAACTTTTAATTATTCCAGCAAGCTAAACATACATGTATGAATTGTGAATGAGATGTATCAGTATTTACACGATCATCACATATATGCTTTAGAATAATTTCATCTTGTTTAGAAACGACAAGTAAATTAATATTATCACTTTAAAGACGTTCATGAATATGGACATATGTCTGAATGAAGTGAAAACAGTTCGCATTCGTGATTCTACCCATAGAAAGAAAAATCTCTAATATGATATTGCTTTTCAGCAACGACATCATCAAATATGTGCAATTACTAAGTTTGGTTTATCTTCACTAGGCAATATAACTTCTATACGCTCATTGGAAGGTTACTCAACACCAGCTACTGATCGAACGACTTTTTTTAACAATTCATTCATAAGTTGTTTTGAAGATTTTAAGTAGATATAAACATTTTCAAATCTTTATCCATTTGGGTGTATCAGCAGTCAGCCAAGCACTTGTCTTCCTACAGTTGGAAGGCCCGAAAAATATTGCTCATACACTGTTTGGTAGAAAATTGCCCACGTCGTTTTCCTCTTTTCTCCTTTTGAACAAGCGAATCAATATTCTGGATACGCAATCTCACAGTTTGTACTTCGAACTGTATCTTGATTATAACTAGAAAACCTATGAATACCTCGGTTTATATAGGTTGAAACTTCAGTCAGTGGTAAACGAACCGTCAAGCAGGCAAGACGTGAAAGAGGCTTGGTCAACCAAATCATCAACAGCTTGCCGTTTGAGTTGCACTTTACAGAATACCACTAATGTGGATCAGGTACTAAGCTAGCCTAACGATTGCGCGAGGTAATCCATAAATCAATTTACTGGAACGCAGGAATATGTGAAAAGATAACTGCATGTCCTTATCTTCTTCTAACTATATCACAAAGTAGGAAATGCAAGGACAAATCAAAATATAACCTTGGCTGAATGAATAATATTAAAAGTGGCAGAGAATTTCTGTTGTCAAAGTGGCTCAGTAGCCCTCTTGTAAAATTGGGCTCTTTTATCTCGATGTCGGTGAAGTAGGTAAGGTAAGGTAAATAAGGTATGGTCCGACCAACAGAAAAAAACTTCAGTTGTGTTCTTTTTCTGAAATAATCAATTTTGAAGCCCGCATTATTTAGAGCATTCAATTTTGATAGGTCTTAATAAAAAAAAACAAAGCAGAAATTGTTCAACGGAGATACATATTGTATCTCCGACAAATGGAATGGAAAAGAGCGATAGACATGTTTTTGGAATTAAATAACGCAACTGAAATTCTATGATAGGAACACTAATCCTGAAAAGGAAAAAAGAGAAAGAGAGTGACAATAGGGGATCTATAAAGATTCAATATAGAGTCGTTTACATCGAAGGTGTAAATGGAGTTGACGATGAAAATCAGTTCCCCTTCGTGAGCACTGTTGCACACCTCCGAACCTATCACGCCAATGCCTCGTTCGCTTTTAATCCTCCTTCTATTATATATGCTTCAAGCTCAATGGCATGAATGAGCGTGTCTGCGATAAATTAATTGCATCCATCGCATCGCGTCGTTCAGGACATTGCCCTGATAAAAAATAGCGGCACTTCACTCAACCGTAACTTAGACCTGACGTAACGCAGGCTGGACGAAAAGAATACAAAGCCAATTGGAAATTTGTTACTTGCAGCTGTTCCTTAATCCGTTTTTTTTGTTACCACGGCTAGAAAAACTCACAATATGGATATCATCATGATGCCTGGCTGACAACATTTCTACAACGATCTACAAACTTCTTGCAACAGTAAATATTTGTTAAAATTTGTACTCTACTATCCAGAATTACCTGTTGCTTGCAGAACACTGTAAGTCTTCCAGAAGGTACTGTATATGTTGTGATTCTTAGGCAAACATCGTTTCGAAGTTCTGAGTCCCTTTTTAATAGCTCTAGAGTCCTTGGTTGGTTGAAACAACACGAAAAAACTTAAATTTTGTAACTTTGAGGTTTAGAAATGGGGGCTTTGGCTTTATATACAAGAACTGTTGAGAAAGACAAGAGGATCTGTAGAACTATTGCAAAGGGACTAACGGATCGAAACTAACAATGAGTATTTGGGACATAAAGCTTAATACTTGAAATGTAGGAGTAAGGAAACAAACTTTAAAAGTTTGGTTTATTATTGATTTAATTATCAGTTTTATAAGAATTTTAAGTTCACACAGTTATAATTTTAAATAAAGATAAAATTTGAATATTTTGAGCTATATTTCAGTCTACGAAACCATTTCTTGTAGGCGCATGTCGTTTACGTTGACTTACGTTGACGACTTATATTGCTATTACCGATTTGGCATCATCATCTTTGTTATGTTTGAAGGCAAGGTAAAATGATGGTAGTTGCAAACATCGCATTGCCAATAATTCAAAACTGGGAAATATAAATTAACTTTGTAGCTGACAGGAGAGGGTTGTGATGATATTTCCCATGGTGGTATATAAATGGAATTTATACAATCCATATTGTTACTAGTCTAACCGAAATTGGTACAGGACATGAGAAATGTATGGATCAATAGACTAAGCAGGTAGTGCAAAATATTTTTACCTTTTTCAACATAGGAAATCATGAAACTTGTTCTGACGGACGTAACGAAAATTCATGTGCTCATGAATATGATTTGTAAGCGACAGACTGCAGACAAATATTTTTGGACGGCTGTCGGTTCGATATGAATGCCTTTGAATATTGACGAGACGCTGGGCTTCTTCGAACAACAATGGTATCTCGCAATATCTCAAATCCAAACTGAGCTTAATCCATCGAATTTAATCTGTAAACTGAGATATATTCAAGCTCGGATTGAAACTTCACTCACTATACATATTATTGATAAAATCTTAACATTGTTACTAATTGATTAATTATAGAAATGTTCAATGACATACTGCACATTCATTTATTAAGGTAGGATATCGGAAAATAAAAATGGACGAGAAAATGTGGGTACGGGATGAGGAGAAAGATGTGTTGAAGGAAGTGCAGGGGAATTTGTTTCGTGGGCAGTAGGGGGGTGGGGGTAAGGCAGAATAGAGGAGTAGTGAAGGTGCTGTATTGGAATGTAGCAGGGGTAAAGAAGAAGGACGAGGAGTTCTGGCGTTATATCCAGGAATTCGACGTTGTGGGACTGGTAGAGACATGGGTAGAAAGGAAGGAATGGGATAGGATAGAGCCAAAGCTGCCAAGAGGGTATAGGAGGAGACTTCAGGAGGCGGTCAAAGTGATGAACTAAGGAAGGGCCAGTGGGGGAATTATAACCATGGTTAAAGATGGATTAGAGGAAAAAGTTCATGGAGAGAAAGAGGGGGAGGGAGTGCAAATGAAGGAAATAAAAATAGGAGGCCTAACCTGTAAGTTTGTTACAGTGTACAATAAGGAGGGAATGGAATGAATTAAAGGAAGGGTGGAAGACCTGCTGGGTGAAAGAGAGGAGAGTATGGTGATAGTGGGTGGGGATTTTAATGCGAGGATGGGGAGCGAAGGGGGACTTTACACGGAAGGGGAGAGCTTCGAAAGGAAATCGAAGGATATAATAATAAATAAGGAGGGGGAGATTCCAAGGGACTGGATGGAGGATAGAGGCTGGGCG
Source organism: Andricus quercusramuli (assembly GCA_932178445.1). Taxonomy (NCBI): domain Eukaryota; kingdom Metazoa; phylum Arthropoda; class Insecta; order Hymenoptera; family Cynipidae; genus Andricus; species Andricus quercusramuli. Next base: position 110,125 of record CAKNXH010000369.1, read on the forward strand.
GTGGCGAATGGTATGGCAACGGGGGGCGAAGAAGGAGAATACACATACGTAAGTAAGGTGGGGGTATCGGTGATAGATTATGTGGTTATGAATATGCAAGGATGGGAGGAGACGGAAAAATTCGCAGTGGAGGGGAGGGTGGAATCAGACCATCAGCCATTGAGTCTATGGATAAGAGGTGAGGGTGGCGGTATGTATACCGCCACTTCTTCCCCGCCTTGTAAGGCGGGGAAGAAGTCTCGATAGGGGAGAGGGTGACCTGGACGAGGGAGGCGGTGGAAAAGTATCAAGAGGACCTAGGAAAGGTACACTTTGAAGGGGAGTCGGTGGAAGAGATATGGGAGGATCTGAAAGAGAAGGTGAAGGGGTGTGTGCAAAAGAAGGTATTTAGAAAGAAGAAGAAAGGAATGGTGAAGCCGTGGTGGGATAGGGAATGTAAAAAGATGAGAAGGAAGGTGAAGAGGAAGTACAAGAAGTGGAAAGAGGGTAATGCGAGGAGGGAGGAGTACGTAGAAATGAGGAAGGGGTTTAGAGTGATGTGTAAGAAGAAAGAACAGGAAGAGAAGAAAGAGCTGGAAGAGGAGTTAGCAAACGTTAAGACAGAGGGGGACGTCTGGAAGATAATAAATAGGTTCAGGAAGCGGAGGGTTGGGGGCAGCGAGAAGATAGGAAGTGAGGAATGGAGGGAATTTTTTAAAGAATCATTCCAGGGCTCAGATTCAAGGAAGACGGACGGGGGAAGTAGAAGAACGGGGGAGGCAGAGATGGAGGAGTTGAATGACGAAGAGATAGAGAAGCAGATAAGGAAGTTGAAAAGGTCAAAAGCAGCAGGGTTGGATGGGGTGGAGAACGAAGCATGGCAGTTTAGTACACAAGAGGTTAGGGAGAGGCTGAAGGAGGTAGTGAAGAAAGTATGGAGGTGCGAGGAATTCCCAGGAGGGTGGAGAGAAGGGTTAATAGTGACACTGTATAAGAAAGGAGATAGAGATAGGCAGGAAGATTATAGAGGGATCACGCTAATGAATACGGCTTATAAAGTATACGCGATGGTGATGGCAGAGAGACTGCGGAAGGATGTCGAGGGGAAAGGAATATTGCCGGAGACGCAGGCGGGATTTAGGGCGGGTAGGAGTACTATCGACAATATCTACGTTCTGTAGCACGTGGTGGATAGAGAATTAGCGAAGAAGGGGAAGAGAGTGTACGCGTTTTTTGTGGATCTCAAAGGCGCGTTTCCGTCGGTGGATAGGGGGAGGTTGTGGGAGGCGATGGAGGATAGGGGAGTAGAAAAAGGCCTAATTGAGAGGGTAAGGGAGATATATGAGGAGACCAAAGACAAGGTAAGAGGAGGGGAGAGGATTTCGGAGGGATTCTGGATGGATAGGGGGTTAAGGCAGGGGTGTCCTCTGAGCCCAACGCTGTTTGCGATTTTAATTGCGGATATGGAAAGTAAGCTGGAGGCTGGGGTGGTAGGAGAAGTCAGGATAGGAGGGGTTAGAATTTTGTCACTAGCGTATGCAGATGACATAGTGTTGCTGGCAAATAGCGAGGAGGCCTTAAAGGAGATGATGAAGAGGTTGAGAAGATACCTGGATAAGAAGGGGATAGAGTTGAATGCGGAAAAGTCCAAGGTTATGGTCTTCATAAAAGGAGGGGGAAGGGATAAGGGAGGAGAGTGGAAGTGGAAGGGAAAGGAGGTGTAGGAGATGAGAGAGTTTGTGTACTTGGGCTTCGAGTTTCGGAGGAATGGGGGAGTGGATGGTCACTTAAAAGAGAGAGTGAGGACAGCAAATGTGGTGATGAGGCAGGTGTGGGGTTGGGAAAGAAACTATTCGCAGATGATTTTGGACGGAGAATGAAGCTGTTTGATTCGCTAGTGATGAGTGTGCTATTGTATGGAGTGGAGGTGTGGGGGTGGAAGGAAAGTGGAGAGGTAAATAGAACGCAGGAGAGGTATGTAAAGTGGACCATGGGGTTGGCAAGGAACATGCCTAAGTATATTGCCAGGAGGGAAACGGGGAGAACGAGTGTAGGGATTCTAGCAGGGAGCAGAGCGTGTAAATATGAGGAGAAATTTTTAGAAGAGGGGGGAAGTAGGCTGGTTAGGGAGTGTTGGTGGGAATAGGAGAACAGGAGAGGGGGTGGGAAGGTGGAGGCTGAGAGGGAGAGGTATTTTAGAATGAATGGACTGCAGATGGATGAAGTGAGAAGGATGCACGAGGAAGGAAGGAATGTTTATGACTTGGTTAAGCAAAATGGCATGGAGAGAGAGAAGACAGAGGGGGAAGAGAGAATAAGAGAGCCAAGGTTTAACGGGAACTATGTGTGGATTACGCCAAGGACAAGAGCGCAATATTTATGTGAGAAAGGAGCGAAAGGAAGTCAGGAGCTTATAGCGAGGATGAGGTGTGGGTGCATGGAGGGTTTCAATAGGTTCTGGCTCTTACGGGAGAAGAGGATGTGTGAACTGTGTGGAAAGGGGGATGCAAGAGTGGAGCACTGGTTAGAGGAGTGCCTGGAGGTAGAAAGAAGTGAGATAAGCATGGAGGTATTGTTGCATGAAAAGGGGGGAAAAAGGCGGTAGCATGGGTGAAGGGAGTGTTGGGTAAGATGGAGATGAAGAGAAAGAAGGAGGAAGAGGAATGGAGACGGAAAGATTGTAAATAGGAGAGAAAGTAGATATAAGTAACGTGTAAATATTGTAAATAGTAGATAAGTAGTAGGTATTAGAGCAAAAACAGAGGTTGGCAAGCGAGGCAATGCGAAAAAGTAGGGATATGCGTGCGAGGCGAGGCGAAGCGAGGAAGGCAAGTCGATAAGAGGGTGCGACTTAGAGATAAGGAATAGATGGATGTTAGTCTTTAAGGGTTATTTTTGAGAAAATTCTGTAAAAATGGAAGTGTAAGCAAGTCAATTTTGTAAGGCCAGCAGGCTGAAAAATAAACGTTTATCTATCTATCACATTCATTTATTTTTGTAGATATTTGCAGGCTATTTTATCAGGTGCTGCAAAATATTATTTGCAAGCTTTCGAAAAATACCGGAAAAGTAGTAAGTTGTAATGTAGGCGGGGGTGGGGGGAGGGGGCGTGAGGTCCTTACCCCTGGCGCTCAAGCTACATAGCCTATGGTGCCATACCCGTGTTTATTTTCGAGGCAGTACTCCGAATCCGGCCATCCTTCACCGAGTGTTTTTGGATCTCGGTGGGTTTTTCGTTGTTATCAACCTTCTGGGATTATACCTCTCAGGTGCCAGGCATACCTATCGCATAGTAAACGACGTCCTCCTTTGTTGATAAGGTAAAGTAATCCTCACCCACTCTGCCATTCGGCAGCCTCCCTAGCAGGCTAGGGTGTACGGAGCGATCCCTCTGAGGTCATTAGGTAGATGCACAGATTCGAAGCACTGTCCCCTAGTGTGTTATGAAAGTGTATGTGTGTGTGTGTGTGTGTTCATTACTCGAAATCGGCCAGCGAGCATCGAGCGTGGTGCCTCCTGTAGGAGCCCCGAAGCGAAAGAAGAACGCTGACTTATTTTCGAGTCTTCACAGAATCAGCTTCAACCGCCAAAGCTAGTCCCCTCAACATGGAGCCCTACCTTGGTACGATACCGGCTTTTTCTGAGGAGACCTACAGTTTGAGGTGGGTTCCGAACCACCGAAACCCCGGTAGAAGTACATTTGCATATCGCGAACTGCACACCTTCAAATTAAATATTTATCAAATTGCAATTTCTGAAACATGTCGCTCTTACGTTGTTGGTCGCGACCCTGCGCTGCCGAACGCTCCGAGGGATATAGAGTCAATTGTGCGAAACGAGAAGTGCCAGATTTTCTGGAACTACGATTTTCGGGTAGCAGTCTCCGTTGCGCACTCGAGGCCTGACATTGTTCTCCAAGACTTCGAGAAACGAACTATATTCGTGATCGAATTCTCGGCTCCGTCCGAATACAACATCACTGCAAAGGAGAAAGAAAAAGAGGAGAGGTATCAAGACCTTAAAAGAGAGCTGCAACGACTGTACCCAAAATATTCGGTACGGGTAATTGTCCTTGTGATAGGTGCTCTTGGAGGTGCGAAATTATCACTGGTTCGTAACCTTAAAGCCATACCCGCGTGCCAAAAATATGCCAAGGAACAACTCCTTTCACATGGTGCACGACAGCATGCACTGCACATTAAAATTGCGCGCGCGTTCGGTTGTGACGGCGGAGAGGAGCAGCCAACTCGAGGGTGTGTGATTTAACGTTTTGTGTCTGTATGCCGAGTTTGCTTTGCTGCTTACCAATGCAGTCTTATGGTCCTCACGTACATGGAAATCTCAATTTTCTTTCGGGTTTTTCTCCATTTCGCGACATATTTAGCAAAATTAAGGTTCTCCATCATCAAGTTTTCGGTCTTCGAATATTGGATGACAACTGAAAATCCTTCTGTGATGTCAGAATTGTGAGTAAGAAAATAAGTTTGCGAACGGTTCTCGCCGTTCAAATTCTGTCTTCTGCTATCCGCAGATTTCTCCCTTTCGAAAAATTCATAATTTCCGCGAAAATAATTATTGCCTCAGCAAAAGGCTTCATTCCTATAAATTTCGTTGATCCGAGGATCTGGCAAAACCCCGGATATTTGACAAGTTTTCTATCTTTCGCTCTCAAATACTTGGAAAAAATTATATATGCAGTCAGTTCCGTGCCTATAAAAAAAATTCCAAGTCGGAGTTAACCGAAACCCTTAATAAAAGTAAATATTTATTTTTTGAATTTGTGTTTCATTTTCTTTCACTTGATATAGACGCTTCTAGTGAAGGCAATTATCTTTCTAACATTACTTAGATGTTTCTCTTATTGAAATTCAAACGTTATTGTAGAATTAGTTAATTTATTCCCCAGAAATATCCCAAAAAGAATATATATATTCTTTTTGAAACTACAAATTTTGTATAAAGAAAGTGAACTTGATCGTTTGCATGTTTTTAAAGATTCAAAAAATGTTTTCAATTCAATTTCCTAGAAACCTGAAAAAAACAAAAATAATCGCACTTATAAACTTTAACAGAATTGAATACATTTTTCCGCATAGCATCTATATTTAGGAAGCTAAATATTTCATGAGCAATATTTTTAGACAGATTAACAGGATGTGGCAGTTTATTAAGAGAGATGAAACTCTGCTCATGAATACTTTGCAAAGTAAAAGCACGACGCACCTGCTCCTCTATCCTGTATCAATTCAGAGTTTTGAGTATATGCCCTTAACTTTTATAAAGGTTTATGTGATAACTCTAAAAAGTAATTTAGCTTCATACTCTCCGCTTTCTGAGATACTCCAAACCCATTATACAATCTCAGTACATATCTAGATAGTACCATGAAATGATAACCATATTATGTTTGCTAATTTTTCATTGATTTTTTCAACTACATTAATCAAGCATTCCATACTTCCAACTGGGAATTCTTGCCTAATAGCTGTTTCTAGAAGAGTCTCGCCCACCTTCTTTTGGACATCATTATCGAGGAACAAATCCAATAAAAATAGAGCATATTTATTAAAGAACGAACACATAATGTTGAGTGTCGTTTGAACATTAGTCATCACAGAATGAATATGTATTTCATACTTCCGAATACTATAAATCTATAAAACATCTTTCAGCTTTCGGTATAGAGTGTATATAAATATATCATGCCCTTCATTGCAATTACTATTTATATCAGCTCAGCACTGACTAATGATAATAAAATTTCATGTCAGGCAATCGGTCGTAATATGTACCGACAATTGACCAGTTTTAGTTTTTTTTTGCCAATATCAGTTCCAGCTTTTAACAAAAATCTGACTAAATTCACAGAGCCATATTTGGCAGTATTATGCAGTACAGAGAATCTCTTAGCCTTATATTAACGAAATCTATCTCCAATCCATGTTCGATAATCTGTTTGCTACAGGAAGAAATTTTGTTGTGGAAATATTTCGCAAATTTTTCAAAAAGCTAGAAATTAGAAGCATTTGACATTTGGAATTTCGCATGTTTATTGAATATGTTGAATAACGCATGTTAAAGTCTACTACTACCCTTTGAATAATTACTTCAACTTGGGCAGAATGGGCGGTTGCCTGAGTGAAATTGAAAGGGGAAACGGACTTTTAAATAGAGTAACTGGTTTGATGTCAAATACTCGAAAAAGAAAATATATACTTTGCTCTTGCGTCCACAAGAAAATCCACACTTGCAGCTAAACCACACTAGAAGTCAAAGAAGAAAGTCGTCGAGAGTACCATTTTCCCAATCATTGTCACCATGTTTGAGTAATAAATATATCTAAAAGTTATGAAAATAACCACATTCTCTTAACTAAGTATAAGTATAGTCGAAGTACATATTACCAGCAGTTTATATAACGCGCCTTGTGAGGTATTAATCGTTATAGGTATGAGTCAGAACTAGAATGCGACCACAAGCTAAGCTTGTCGTTGCATCGGCTCGCTGTTTTAGAAATATGAAATATTACTCAATATTTTGGATTGTTTTCAGTTATTTTAACTAGATATATGTCAACTACTGCAACTAAATGAAGCCATTACAGTGACTGAACAAGATTCATTAAAATTACATGTTCCATTTATGGTTTCAGCTATACGGTAAGTAATGCATATCTGCGTGAAATTCTCGCCTCGAAAACGATCAAGTACATGACAGTAATTTTCGAATTACAAACCTGCGAATGCATCCAATTTCATCAAAAAGATGTAGAATTGTTAGAATTTTGATTTCCTTGCCGAGTTTGATCGGGAAATAACAAAAGAAGGAAAGATCGATGTTTTTTCCTGGAAAATAGTCTAAATAAAAACACTCAGTTTAACATTAAAAATCAAAATGAATATGTTTATTCATGACCAAAGAAATGCACTGTACACAATGAATGGACGAAGCTATTAAATTTGTTGAACGATTGCGTTGGGTGAAAGCTTAGAGACATTTTTTACGGAACGCTCTTTCTGCAAAATATGGAAAATTCGTAACTAGCAGTACTATGTATAACTAGAGGGGATGGTCAATGATGATTGGTCGAAGACATCGGGTGGAAAAATTGGCACCCCTCTTCTTCGAGGCCGACACAGATGCCTAAAAGGTTAAGCCCGGTAATTTTTAGTGGGAAAACCCGAAGTTTACAAGCTGAGTGCCGACGCCGTTGACAATAGGCTCGCAATGACAAAATGCTACATTTTATGAAGGTGCAATTTGAAAGAGAAAGTCGGAGTATTAGAATAACAAGTGAAACTAAATGTGCGTACAAATAGATTTAAAGAGACATGAACCTGAATGAAAGCATAAACTTAAGCTAAATAAGATGACCCTTGTCGAGATTATCAGTGTGTGTCTATGAAATTTGCAAACATCTGCTAGCCTGAGGCCTAAATATTTGACATTACTGGGAATATAAATGCTTTTGTTCAAAAAAAATTAAGGAGTTGTCGGTCCACTAAAAAAAGTCGTATTAAAATCATGCCTCGATCTATTTTCGTGGTTATCTCAGCGTTAGATAAGTTAGAAAGAATAAATACCCCATTAGAATGTGTATTAAATTTGACGTTCTTGAGTAACTATGCAGGTTCTCCAGAAAGGTTCTCTTGAAATGATGAACCTTCACGACATCTGATGTTTTGGTGTTCCTATCAATTAGAGACGTGAATAGATCAGAGAAATTTGACCACTCGTTATGGTTCCCTGAAAATGTTGTTAGAAAGATTTTGGAAAATGACTTGGTTGATAATGAAGCGATGACCTTCTGAGTCACGTTAGCTATAAAAGCCGTTGTTTTAGGTGGAGGTAATGCGTCAAGGGCATCAAAGTATTTTCCCTTTGCATTTTGGTACTGTTCCTCGACTTTTTCATGAAACCTATCATCGAAATAAGGCAACTCCTATTCACAAGGAATTTTCAACAACTCAATATGTTGTGCCTGAAATTCAGAAAAGTGGGATTCAAGAGTTTCTAATCGCGCATTAAGCAAACCTCGAGTGGGCTCCTCACGATTGTTTTGTTTGTAACGAGAAATTTGAAATAAGCACAACACTTAGTTCGATCAAAATTGATAAACACAAGACCTTAATTAAAACTCATCAAGTTAAAGAAAGTTTAAAAAATTTAAAAAGTTAGAAATAATTAAAAAAGTTGTCATCTGCATTTCACATGAACCGGAAACGTTCGAAAGAATCTATTTGAAGTAAAGATACCTAACCGAAAATATTCTATATCATTTTTAATATTTCATGCGACTGTTCTGATCGAGCAGTGAAGTCACCAATTTGAAAGCCTGAAAACATCTAAATTAATTCCACGAAGAATATTGATCATGTAAATGAACAGACTTAATTAAGAAACCATGGTTTAGTGTTACTCTATTTGATAGTATCGCGCACTTGTACAATCAACTCGCAGAATATTAAATTATCGGCATTGTTGTCATCCTTACATAACACGCGAATCTCATGGGGATACTCGTGTCGTGAATCCAGTACTCTGTGCTAACCTTTTGCAGACTGATGAGGACAATTTTGCGGAAACCTCTAGAAAAAGGCTTGAATTAATGTTCCTTTTCAAGTTTCCACCTTGCAAATGTTGATAGGTATGCAGCTCAGATTATTCAATGCACATGTCTCTTAAGAAAACGTCTCAAAAGTCACTTTTCACTGTAAATAATCCTGGAAGAACAAATTAGTCAAAAGTGTCAAAAATCACTGTTGCACTCTAAATAACTGATTCGAGATGCACACGTTGCAGTATTATCACTCTCGAACTAACCTCAAATCGCAGACGAAAGATATCCAGTTTCGAAGGATCAGAAATGTTCGCGAGCAATTAGAATTAGAGTTTTGGGAAAAGTTTAATATTACGCATTGTGATCACATGAACTTTAAGTGAAATTAAATGTGGTAATGCACATGGATTACCAGGCAACATTTACTCTATACTGAAAGTGGTCTTTATTTAATACAGTGACACTCTGATAATTTAATTTATACAAATTTTAATAAGGTATCTTGAATCCGAAACGATGAGACAAGCGTACACACCCAATTTAAAGAGTATGACTCATAATAAGAGTAAGAAGTACATAAATAGCGCTAATAAATATGATACAGTCTAGAATTGATATAATTAAAAATGTAACCTGTTATAAAATCCATTTGTGAGGAAAAATATGGCGATCAACTTTGAATAAGTAAAGAAAAGCTGCCAATATAAAAAGACAGAATTTAAAGTATTCAATTTCGAACATCATTCTGATAAATGTATCCAATGAGTCACTTTTTGTAAGGTCAATAGAATAAGTATTTTCCAATTTATACTAGACAGTGAGACGTTTCGGCTTAGATTGGAGCCCTCATCAGTCAAATTTATTAAAGTCTCTAAGCAGAAAAATCCCAAAAAATGGTAATTATTGTATAAAACAAATTAAAAAATTAGAGCTAAAAGTAAATAAATACGAAGGACGGAAACCCAAAGAGCCAGACAGATGGCAAGGTCTGACTCTTCTATTGATCTTACAAAAAGTGACTCATTGGATACATATACTTAAGAGATCGAGACTTATACATATTGAATAATTATGATAAAATTGTAAAAGCATGTGACTCTCAAGGAGCTTCACTTCAAAGATTTTCAAACATTTACAAAAAATATTATGAAAGTGTAGGCCTTTTTCGGTTTTAGTATTATTTAATAAATGAATGAGATCTACATTGTTAGACTTTAATGATATTTCGAGCTACAAGAAACAGAAAAAAAAACATTTCTACTGCTTGAGAAGGGGTCAAAATATTCCTCACCAGATTGTCGAAATTGCGGAAGTTTTTAGCAAACATGTTCATCTGATACTTTTTAGATGTCAAGATATTGGATATTTAATCCTCGCATTTGGCTTGTTTTTGAGGTGATTTTAATACCAAAACGACTAGTCCCAACAAATAATTGTTACTGGTAACATTTAAGGGCTTTTAGTAGAAACACAAAAACGAGTCCTACACACAGCAAAAATTTTCTTCAAACAACAAAATCGCTTTGTTGACCGCATTTGGTAGATTACGAAAAAAAAATTTGGTTAAATGAATGGAACTTTTGTTCAGTTGACCAAATTCATTCACTTCAAGCAATAAAGGGTTTTGTCTGAAAAGTTTTGTTAATTTTAGAAAATATTTTATGGAATCAACAAAATTTCTCAGTGGATCCTACCAAATAATTGAAGGGAGTATTTTATTAGAATCAGGCGAAATATTTAGTTGATTCAACTAAAATATCTTGTTGAAAGCATCTTAAGAGTGGCGGGCGCATGCGCACTTGGTGCTCCGCGTATTCCAATTCAAGATGACAGTAGACGTGCAATAGGTCCCAGCAGCCCGAAAAAAACATAAAAATGTAATCCGTTTGCCTCTCGTGATCCTTATCAAAACGAGTGATGTTATGGCCTTTCAGGCCGATATAGAGAACCACTGTAAGGCATCAGTTTGTCAAACGTGCCATCTCTCGATTTTCCATCTGGAAAATTGAGAGATGGCCTACGTGACAAATTGCTGTCTTCCAGTGTTTACATCAACGAGCTTGCTAACACCCACCGATGACTCATGCCTGTCATCGCTGCTTTCTCTTCTCGCACGGGTCTTCAAATTCCTTTAAAGTCACGTAGCTGAGGTGGGACCACCGGCTGGCCAGAGTCTCTTTCTTTTTCCCTCCCTTGCGCGCAAATCTCTGTCCCTTTCTTTCGCTCTCTCCTCTTCTCTCTATCTCCCGACTCTCTCCAGCCAGGAAACTCAACCAGCGGCGACGTTGGGTGTTAATAACAATTAAATTAAATATCTTTCATGCACAAAAAAAATGACATTAAAAAAATTGTGAAGTAAAAATTAACTCGGAAATATTATTAACAAAGACCCAGCGAGAAGACGGCACTAACTTGTTACTGAATTAAGAGGGCAAATAATTTCACATTCCCATTGTGTTAAATATATTAACCGGGGCGGCTTTCCCAGATTTCGATTAATTAATTAACACGAAGGATAAATTGATATATGTGTTCATATGAAAATATGTACACATATATCAATGCCTGCATATTTTTTAATTATAAGATTATTCTATTTTACTTAATCACTGTATGATATAACTACGTTTTCTTTCTCCAGGTTTAGTTTCTTTAGTAATTTAAATTTAGTCATGTTAAGCTTACTAAGGATTCACGAAAATTACTAATTCCTAATTTTTATCAATATTAATTAATTTAAAAAAAAAACCGATAATTCCGTAAAGGCTTTCTAATGGACCTAGCTCCATGCCGTTTGCGGGAAAGTGAAGCTAGGTTACATTTAGGAAACCTATTTAAATATAATTCATTTTAAATAATAATTACTATTTTTAATCTTTAATTAAAAATGTAGCATTCTAGATTAAAATGGCGCGAGCGCGCGAGGTAGGAACAGGGAGCACGGAAGACGGTGTCCCCACCCGCTCCGTTGCGATCCCGTTGCCGGGGTCGGGCCAATCAGCGGGCCAGCAGCCGCTCCCTCTTCCACCGAGAGCTCTCGCGCCGAGCTGCCTGCGTGCAGCCAGCGACTGGCACAGTCAGTCGTCTACGAGTTTCAGCCAGGAGAAGCAGCATCCGCTCTGCCCTCCTGAAATAAACGAGTTGGCAGTTTAAAAAATAATATCAAGTGTTTTCTCTCTCTGCTACCTTCACCTGCGTGTTAGTGAAAATAAGTGTTCAAGTCGTGCGTTCGTTCCGTGTACCTTGCGCATGGTGTCAGGCCTTCTGCTGAGTCCCGTGCTCTGGGTTCCGCGTCTACATTATTATAAACCTTGCGCATGGTGTCAGGCCTTCTGCCGAGTCCCGTGCTCTGGGTTCCGCGTCTAAATTATTATCAACCTCGCGCATGGTGTCAGGCCTTCTGCCGAGTCCCGTGCTCTGGGTTCCGCGATCCGCGTTGGGAATAAATAAAAAAAAAAAGGAATTAAAATAAATAATTGAACAAAATTCGAGAAAAAAAAAAAAATCAAATCTATAAACCTTGCGCATGGTGTCAGGCTTACTGCCGAGTCCCGTGCTCTGGGTTCCGCGATCCGCGTTGGAAAAAAAAAATAATAATAATAATTGAACAAACGATTCGCGATAAAAAAAAGGGGGTAATTTAAATCTGTAAACCTTGCGCATGGTGTCAGGCCTTCGGCCGAGTCCCGTGCTCTGGGTTCTGCGTTCCGCGTCGGGCTAAAATAATCAACCAATAAATAATTGACTAGTATACCTTGCGCACGGCGTCAGGCATTGCCGAGTCCCGTTGCTCTGGGTCCGTAAACCATTATTCGCGTCACGTTTCCTTCCATCGGTTTTTAAATTTTAATTAAATAAAGGTCGGAGACCTACACATGTCGAGAGGAGGCACTAAACGCAAACGTCCCTGCCTCCCCGCTCGCCTCCGTCGGCTCCAGCGAGCTCAGGAGGAAGCCGTCCCGGCCCCTGTTCCGGAACCAACCGCTCCGGAACCCGCACCTCTCGCACCCCCTCCGGGGACACTTTTGGAAGTGATTCCAGGACAGCCTGAAACCGCCGATCCTCGCCAACGAGGACAAACCGGAGAAGCTCTTTCTTCACGAGCTCTGCGACTCCCCTCGTTCTTCGGGGAGACCCGTACGTTTTTCCCGTCGCCGCGTGTCCACTCGATAATTGGGGTCGATCTCGAAAGTTTTCAGCCCGCTGCATCATCTACACCGTTACATCCAGGGTACCAATCCATCCCGGAGGAAGTACCCTTGCCGAGCGGCCTAGTTGCTCCTCCTACTGAGGATCTACCGCTACCATCTACTCTGTTCACGAAAGTCGCCACTTCGGCCTCGAATCCTAGAAACCCTCTTTCTTCGGGTCCTATTGATTTCTCGCAAAGGTACGACTCAGCAGTGCCCTTTCGATCTTCAGGAGGTCTGCCTCCTACCCCAGGAAAGGGTTGGTACGCCATCACCCTCCCCGCGTCACAGGACGCCGCACTTGCCGACCTACCAGAGGTCTACAACTTTCTTGTGCCTACTACCCCGAGAGGATCTCTTCCTCCGACACCGGGTAAATGGTACCAAATTAATAGGCGTTCCGCTACCCCGGAAATAATTGATCGAACAAGCTCTAGTCATGGAGATACTATCTTTTTTGCCGCCGACGGTTCACCCGAATCTTTTTCTCCATCTTTATTAAACTCGCCGCCGCCCAAACGGGCCAAACTATCGAAGGACTCAACCCCCGCGTGCCGTGATCTCGACTTTTAACCTTCTCGCTTTTTGACAACGCGAATTTCTTCCAGCTAAATTCAGAAAATGACAAAACGAATCTCTCGTCGCTAGTAATACTTCTTTGAACGTAATAAATTTTTCGCGCCGCTAAAAAAAAAAAAAAAAACACAGGGCCAGCCTCTACCTCCGTCGGGTATCACCGCGGTCAGGATACGCTCCCTCTCATCGCCTCTGCCCATGGACGGCCTCACAGCCTGGCAAGCGTTTACTAGTCCACAGGGGGCTAAGTGAGTATACTTACCCCCGCCCACCAGCCAACGAGACCAGCCTTGGTCAATGGCCTACTTGGTCGCTTTTCTTGAGAATAGAAACAGAGTCAACGCCTTCACCCCACCGGCCAGGCTAACTCTCAGGCTGATCTCCTTTCGCTCATTTCGCTAACGAGTTAAAACGAACCACCCCCTCCCCGCACTGATCAAGCCACCCCTCAAATTCCGTGGCAGACATCAGTGACCCGAAAAAAGAATTTACTGCAAATAACTAACTATGTGAAGGACATGCAAGATTGCTTAAAGCTGTGTCATTAGCTAATATTGCGTGATTGAGTTTTTGATGAAATAACAGAACGGTTTTCTCAATCGAATGAACTAAGGATTCTGCACAATTTATATTAAAGATAAGTGGCGGTGAAATTGTTTTGGTTAAATCAACCAAAATCTTTTCCAAGGCCTAATATTTTGTTTATGCTGGCATAAATGAAAAATGAATAATACCCTTTGTTAGGATGTAAACTGTGTATTATAACCAGTTCGCGCGGGTAAACTGTAAATATTACTGTGATTCGGGAGTAACTGTCATAGTTTATTGCAATTATCCGACACCTTAGTGTTTACAGGCTATAAAGGCGAAAAGGCGAGTGTTTACGTTCGCAAAATATATAAATATTTGAATAAAGTTAGAATTTATTCTCTTTGATACGACAATAAAAAGTTCCCGTCAGAAAAATTTGAACCAAAGATGAGCAAAATCGATATACCATCACTTTGTCAGGATGTTTGTTTTCAGAGGAGTTTGTCTTGGCAAAACAGCTGTATTTGCAAAATTGGTGGTGAATTTGCTCAACCATGCAAGCTATTATACGTTTTTAATCGAACCGCGTGAGAAATCACTTGGTTGTTTTATGTTTAGAGAGCCTGTTTTGGATGTAAACATGTAACGCGTTGCTAGTTGCAATTAGGATGTCAAGTCACTCAGATCATTGAGGTGAAATTGACAATTACTCTTACAATGTGGGACAGAAGAATACCCGAGGTGTGAGGATAATGATTACCCACATGGATAATTTCTGTTGCCGGAAATCTTCACCCTGAAATCCGAGTAATTGATTACGTTTCGCTTCTTCTGTGTTCAATTCAACTTTCAGACACTTTTACGTAGCTCGAGTTGTTTGACTACAAATTACAATTTTTGGTGTTTGCATAGGATTTTCAATGGATAAAATACGAACTGTTAATGAATAATAATAAAATACGAACAGACAGACGATGTCATAACGTAAACTTGTTTCTCGGCTTCAGGGGATCCCAAAACGTAGAGAGAGATCCATTGAAAAGCTAAGATGTGAAATTCCGGACGAATCAAATACTTCTCTGTCATAAATGATGAGATTGTAAAAAAATGCGAGGCCTGACAACTTCAATCGCTCGTCCTGTAAAATTTGACTCAACTCTGTTCAGACTTTTTCATCGCGGAATGTCACAAATGTTGATTTCAACGCCGCATAGATCGCTTCTATTGTCCTCACAGAATGTAACGCGCTCCGTGCGGTCTAAAGTTAATGAATACCGAAGTTCGCTCTTCACTGTCACTTTTTATTTAAAATTCATGTTATTCATGACGCAAAGAAAGATAAACGGTCGAGTTTTTGCGGCAAAAATTATCGCCGAGAATCTTCGAAGAACACGATCACAATCGTTTGTTACACGTGGGAAAGAACTTCGGAACCTCTCGACATGTATAAAACATAAGACGCGAATTGAACATCACCGTTTAATGCAGAGCTTATGAGTCTCAGGGTCTTACGAGGGATTTAGTTGGAGAGGAGATCTACCTCTTCCTGGAGAGATTGCCTTAGCACACTACACTCGCGTTAATAAAACATCGTCACTCCTAGTCTTATTTGCTGTGTGCATACAGACGATGCTCTTAGTAGATAACGTTCAATGCGTACGAAACACTCAAATGCATTCACTGAGATCCTTTGCCGTACATTTGAATGAGACTAATCGCGAGCAATTAGTAATATGATAGCCCCTAAAACAGGATCGGTGTGCCTTGAGGAATGAATGAAATGAGCTAAAACGGAAATTCGTGTTTGCTGATATTAATCATTGGGCGGTCTCAAACACGTGATCAAAATGAGGTTTCGAGTATGTTTACTCTCATACCTAAAAGATCAAAAAGGCTATCCACTTGAATGAATATTCTTTTCCAGAATATTCTAAAAATATTTGAAATGTGCCAAAATATTCTAAAAACTTAGACAATATTCTAGAATGACAAAATAATTGAGAAAATTCCAGGATATTAGAAAAAAATATCCTACAATGTTCTCAAACATTAAAAAACATTCTCGCTAAGTGCACAAAAGAGGACATTTTGGAAAATTCTTTTTATAAAATACAACATGTTCCAAAATGGCAAACAAAACCCCATTATGCATACTTTTGATGCGATTTTCTAGCTCAATTTAACATCGGCCATTTTGTGCGGGTCTAGAAAATTACAAAACATTCCAGAATTACAGAATAATTTACAAAATTCTCTAACATTATAGAATAATATTGGCAGACATTCTAGAAAAGTCTAAGATATTTTCAAAAAATATGCTCGCCTTTGGTGGGAACTAGGGTGGTCCATATTATCCACTTTTCAAATTTCTTTACCCTCACCACCAAGTTTTGTTCAAATGCCCTCAAAAATGATCTTCAAATTTGAGCCGAACCAGTTAATATTTAGGTGTGGCACAAGGACTATGAAGTTTCTCGTTGATTTAACATTGGAAAGAGTAAGCTTTTTGTGAATCTAATATTTCAACGCAAAGATATGTAACAAATAATTTTGTGATTTAGTACAATGTTCAAAATTCGTCAGAGAATAGGAATCGATCATAAATATCGAGATTGGATGATTTTGAGCCACTTTTATGGGTCACCACAGAAAAATCTGTAACGAATTTGAATTTTACGAAGTATTAATTATTATCAACGATTTTTAAAAGCTTTTTCACAAATAATGAATAGTCGTGAACTTAAGAATGCTTGGTCATTTCTAAATTAATTTTCAATTTTTTGAACAACGTTAATTTATTCAAATATTTCTTTTTTCAGGTCAGTTGCGAAACGAACGCACTTTACATACGAATGAGTTCTCTAATCAATGATAACAATAACATAATTTGTTTGAATAATTTCACAATTATTCTTATAATACGTGTTTGTTCGAGTATATAGTTTACCTAAAAACATTGCGAACCGTTAAAATAATGTTCAAGAAATCATCAAAGGTTTAATAATTGTATTTTGAAACTAATACTCGGCTCGATAGATCACGCAACGTATCTACTTCATTGCCGATATAAATAAATGAATAAATAAATAAATAAATGTATGAATACATAATACATACACACACATACGTAAATACATGCATACATACATAAATACTTACATGCACACCCACATACATACATACATACATACATACATACATACATACATACATACA
>CAKNXH010000369.1:127664-158047 GCA_932178445.1 Andricus quercusramuli
ATACGTACACACACATACATGAATACATTCATACACACATACACACATATACACATGCAAACATGTACACATAAATACATACACAAATACACACACGCATACATGCATACATACACACATACATAAATACACATCCGCACACACACATACATACATACACATACAGATGCACACGTACACACACATACACACATATCAGTGATTAACATTTAAATGCTGACCTTCAATTAATTTCACCTCTCACTGCGTCATCCCCTTACTCCGCCTTCTGCTGGAGTAATCGGGCAAATTGCACTTTATTCGTAGCGTTTAATACTTGTTTTGGTAGTCTTGATTGCGTAAAACTATCTGGCGCCCTTCAGGCATTTCTTGTATGCATGTATGTATGTATCTCATGGAAGTCGGAGCGCCACCCGAGTACGAGCGTCGAACTACCGAGTGAGAGGACGAGTGAAGGAAAAGGACAATTGCCAGGTTCGGTAACCCACAGCGTGGTGGCCCACATAAATGTTGAACTAAATTTTAACATTTTTAATTGTATTTGTGCGGGTAAAAATTACCCCGTCACATTATATATATACATACATACACACATATAATTAAAAAAAAAAATTAAACAAACACCGCAGGGTTCCACTAAAAGCAACATCCATCTAAAAAATTCCAATAACCCCCAGTAGAACCGCAGTAAATCACACCTATGGCCACGTCTCACAAACGGGAGATGGGTGGTCACAGGGCACGACAAAATCACAACGACAGGCCGGCGAAACCCTCGTGTGTCTTGAGGACACGAAGCGACCAAAGAATGACAGCTTCCTGCATCCATCTCGCAAGTGTCCTCGGGTTGCGGATAGAGGGTCTCTGTACCAGGGGTTTCTGCTGAATATGGTTACAATAATGAATAAGCAGTCGCGGATAATTGTCAGTACGCCGAGTCGGGTGTCTCAGCCGGCCGGTTATTGGCTGGGCCGAACCTGCTTAGGTTTTATGGTCGGGAGCAAACCAGGCACTAGCCGGGATACTTTTTCCGTGAAATTACAATTTTTTTAAATACATGGCATGATCGGAGAGTTACTGATGGATGTTAGATGAAACATTATTTGCAAAGTATAATTTACAAATGTATTATGATAGTAAAACAGAAATAAGCGTTTCTGAATTCTTAAAACAAACAACATTTAATGTTTCCAGCGTTTAGGCTCATTAAATGAAACTTTTGTCGATTCTGCAAAGTTTTACAGCAGAATTGTTACATTGTTTATAATGTTCTCAAAGGGTATAGCCCGGTAAGCATGCAAAAAATGAGCCCAATAGGAATCAAATCTTAAGTCAACTATTAGATAGTTTATTTACACATTCAAAAGATAGAAAGATTATTCGTGGTACTATAAATTTTTAATTTGTTGGAATTTTTATTTATTTATCTGATGTAGTATCATATTGATTGGAAATTTAATCCTCGTCAATTTCCTCATTTATCACAGTTACGAATTTCGTTTTTGCGAATAAGCTGCTCAAAGTTTCTGCCGGTCTGATGATTCTCGACAAATGCCACCATGAGCTATATAATAAATTATTGCTACAACATGTGAGCAGCACCCGATGGTGCGGTTACCGTTAGCACAATCACAGCAATATGGGTTGGTAACAGAAATACCCATTTATTTGGTTGGTAATCGATAAAGGATATGTAGGTGTTTTTGTTGATGTGTCGTAATTTTACTTTTATCTTAGGTATGTGAGCTTGTACCATCAACTACTAAACTTCGATATGTTCGTCAGTGTCCATTATTTCTGCTAAATAACGAAAAGCTTGGCTCATGCAATAACTTCCAATAAAAAAGATCTCCATGTCCCTCTCTGTCATCTCTGTAAAATCACTGTTGTCCAATGATGTTAGAGTTTGAAACGGAACTTTTTGGCTTGACCATCGTTTTTCTTCTACCTATGTATTTGGTGAGCAGAGATGGGACGAGCGACGTCCAAGAATTCATTAATGCTTGCCACAAATGAAAACTTGTATGCAAGATCGTGCACATGCGCAGAGTTGTTTTCGCAGTCACGTGTTATACCCACTTCCCTATGTTATATTTTGACGTATCGACGTATCCCGGCTATAAAAATTCACTTCTGTTTATTCTGCGATGCGATTGCGCTAACAGTAACCACATCATAGGGTGCTGCTTACATGTTGCATAAATAATGTATTATTCTGCTTATGGTCGATATTTGTCGAGAATCATCAGACCGCTAGAAATGTTTAGACGTTCATTCGCAAAAACAAAATTTGTAACCGTGATAAATGAGGACAGTGGCGAGGATTGAATTCCCAATCAATATGAAACTGAATCATACAAATAAATGAAACTTCCAAAAATGATAATACAACGAATAATCATTGTATCTGTTCTGTTACAATGTTTATATACATAATGTATCTAATAATGTATAAATACACTTATATAATTATATTTTATGAATATATTCAGGTATCGATGAGCTCTTTGGGTGACTATTATGTAGTACAAAAATCTGAGATAATACTTGAGTTTTATCGCAAACAACATTTTTTGAAATTTTTTTTCATTTTGAATTTTCCGGGAAAAATTTTCCGGAAAAATCCTGCACGTTTAGAATAATTGAAAGAAGTTTTTTGAATTTTTTCAAATTTTTTCTAAAGATAGAAACAGATAAAAAAATTGAAAGCGAAAATGGACGTTACCCCCCCCCCCCCCCCCAACCACCCTGATCTCATTCTTATCCAATATGGCGTCTGACGGTTTGAAATTTTTTTTTAATTTGTATTCTTTCCAAAGACTGACAAAATATTTAATTTCTTTTGGAGGCATTTTTTGCATGCCAGTTTTTAGACTGTACATTTTCAAATTTTCCGCTATGTTTGTCGCCCTCAGCTTCATCGTCTGGCACTTCCGTTGAGATCATGGAGTAATTGGTAGGACACCTATCACGCTGTAGAAACTACTTTGAGTTATGACTGCGGTATCTACATTTCAATTGACAGGCTCAGCCGTGACTATAAAATAGTATAGAGCGCTGTATATTCATTTACTACTTTCCTTTATCCTAACCCCAAATCATAAATGGTCTCAGCTATTGCTAGGAAATTTAAGCAGCACTAATTAAAACATTTCTCAAATCTCCAGACGAGATTTTTCTAATTTGGTTTGACTTTGAAAGTGTTACCGGATAGAATTGAAGCCGGAATCCGATTAGTTTACTGTGACGTTTTTAGCCGCATCCCGGCCAGTTTCCCCTGCCAGCGCCCAGTTAAGTAATTCGTCAGTGTTTTTTCGGGAGCAATAGGTTATTCAGAGTCAAAATATCCTCAATATAAATTAATACAATAATGAAATAATTGTCGAAGCTTTTCAAGAACTCCTTCACTTAATTCGCAGCTATAGTTTTCCATACTTTAGTTTTGAAAAAAAATATCATTTGCCACGCATGCAATGATGCCTTTGATGATAAATTAGATTGAAATGTATTTTTTCTCCATGCTGGTTTTTTATGGTAAAAGAGGACCAGTTTGTAATTAAATTTAGCAATATAGAATCAATATTACTGGAAATTATATTCAACGCCAGCTACAAATTTAATCCATTAAAATTATAAAAACAATTTCGGAAACCTATCGCTTTTTTATTCTATGAACGATGAGTACTTATTAATGTTTGCATTTGTTCGTGTTACCAAATTGCGTTATAGAATTGTCAATCAAATCAAATGCCAAATTGCGAAGCAATGCATATTCATCGCTTGATTGTTGACAAATGAATTTACATACAAGCATCGTCACGCACTGCGACGACGCAATCGATTAACACTGTACTCTTCTTCCTCGACTTTCGCCATCAGAGACTATTTCGAAAGTCAATTTGTCATGTAGATTAATCAGTAGCAATGTAGTAAATTACTTACGTACTAATTCAATCAATTGTATAATTATTTTACAGAAAGTGAAGATCGCATACGATAGGAACCTCTATAGTTAATATTGATTAAATTCCGTTCTCTCACCATAGATAGTGAGGCAGTTAGCAGAAGAACTTCCTAACTTTTGCAGATTGATATTAATCAGAAGTTTGGCGAGTACTTCAACCTAATCTTAATTTTAGATGCGTGAGTGAATAAAATAGACTGGCAATTGTATAATAATGTAGTATGGGAATGTAGTTACATAGTTTTCTCTGTACTAATAAAATACACTCTTATAAAATTTAACCTGTGACCAGATTCACTATTTCAACAGCTTTCTCTCAAGTCTTTCAAATACAAAAATACGTAACATGAAATACGACTTTTAGATGAAAGTCCCTGACAAAGAGCGTCGCTTTCAGCTTTTACCGATCACTCAGACTTCACAGAAGGACGTGCCTACGTTGTTATCGATTCTCCTTGCTCTAAAACTAAAGGTTAGCAAGTGATCCTGTTCCAAGTTTGTTGGCATACCGATAATTAAAACGTCAGCCGTCATTACCTGGTCTCAAAGAGGTGGAGATAATGACTAACGAGTTTATGGATACAGCCCACATGGCAACAATTTCAGCGACATACTTTTACCTAGTTGAATCATTCGGTGTTCTCATACAATTCCAGCTATTTATTTCCCCTTCGGCATAATACAAACGCCTTTTCAAATTATGAGCAATTAGCCAATTAAATTCCGAAATAATTAAGAAGGCAGTTCCGCGCATTTTCTCGAAAAATTAAAGATTCAAAAGAGGGTATAAAATAATAAACGATCGCGATATTTTAGTAAACTTATACGCGTTATTAATCGATAATGCTGAAAATTGCTGATGAACAAACAAAAATTCTTGGAGAACACTATCAGATTCTCTGAAGATTTTAAGAACCTTATATCGTTGAAAGGTTCTCAGAGGAAATCACACAAAAATTAAATTCTGTAGCCAAAAACGGTCGCGAATGGGAATTATGTAGAAACTATATGAAAACCTTTGCATTGAATACAAAATTACATTGAAAGGAACGAGTTTGAAACTTTTGAGCAATTAGATGTCTTATGTAGGTAAAGAATCCCGTGTGGAAAAATTTCGAGGCAGTCTTAAGTAGAGAGATCGGCTGGCTAGTTCGAATCTAGACCGTCCACTTAAGACGGTCTGACGCGGTGTTGGCCTTGGTCCTCTCAGACGGACTCGATTGAAAAATTTTTAATGTGTCGTGGAAACGGTCTGACTTGGCCCCTCTCAGACGGACTCGATTTAAAATGTCTACTTCGTGGCAGTCTTAAGTAGAGATATCGGCTGGCTAGACCGAATCTAGACCGTCTAGTTAAGACGGTCTGACAGGGTGTTGGTCTTGGCCCTCTCAGACGGTCTCGATTGAAAATACCTAAGTGCTATCGTGACGTTCTGGTGTGATCATCAGCAGACGGACATGATTAGGAAAACTTTAAAGTATTTCAAAGTGTGCAGGATCATTTTCTGTTGACGTCATTGACACTTATCTGTCGCGAGTACAACTTTTTTCCTGTATTTTTTTTTAAAGAAAAAATTCGAAGTTCCATCTTTATGCACAATTGTGAATGTTCGAAAAAAATTACATTTTATGTCAATCTTAACGTTGTAAAATGGTCTGAAACACCTAAAAACCAAACCTTACACAGAAGTTTAAAAAGATTTGTTATCAAAAAATTGTCAAAGTTTAGGATCAAATTTCTAAGTTCCGTCGTTAAAAATTTTAAATGTTCATAAAAAATTACATTTCCTGTCATTGTAGAAAGTTGTAAAGTAGTCTAAAACACGAAAAAACGAAATATTACACGAAAAAAAATTGTAATCGATATAAATTATTTATTTAAAAATTATATTATTTATATTCCTGTCAACAGTTCGTATATTTTACATTTGCATAACGTCATATAATAATAAATATTCAATTAGGAAAAGAGAGTTTAAAATTTGGTGTTTTAACTTTTTTGAGCTGTAGCTTATGAGGATGGCTTTTTCATCGAGTTTCGACTCGCAGGTTTAGCGCAATGGTTAAGACTCCCGACTGCTAGGCGATAGATTTAGGTATATAGATGTAGGTTCGATACCCCGTAGTATTAGAAATTTTATTTGTATTTGGAAATGTAATATATGTATTCACTCTACACGAGCACCATTAATATTCAAAGTGAAAATACTCGCAATCTCATTAAATAGAGAGATCGGCTGGCCAGACCGAATCTAGACCGTCTAGTTAAGACGGTCTGACAGTGTGTTGGTCTTGGCCCTCTCAGACGGTCTCGATTGAAAATATCTACCTTAAGAGGATGGCTTTTTCATCGTGTTTCAACTTTTAGGTTTAGCGCAATGGTTAAGACTCTCGACTGCTAGGCGATAGATTCAGGTATAGATGTAGGTTCGATTCCCCGTAACGTTAGAAATTTTATTTGTAAGATAATATTTAAAAATGTAATATATGTATTCACTATACACCAGGACCATTATTATTCAAAGTTAAAATACTCGCAATCAGTTAATATTGATTTTTTATTATTTTTCAAATTAACTCCGGTGAAGGCGGCCAGAGTCTGGACGAGCTGATCGGCGGCTGGTTAGCACCGTCTAATCTAGTCCATATCATGGTTAAGGCGTTACACTTCTGGCCAGCGGCGCTATTAGACCGTCTGTCCAGCGTCTGAACAGACACAAGACGGTCTGGTCAACGCCCGGCCAGCGCCCTGAAATTTTTCCACACGGGATGGAAAACTGAGCTAGCCAGCATCCAAGATCGGTCGTTTCAAGTGTCTATCACTCTGCTGACACTATTCGTTACACTTGTGTTTCCCTTATATACCCTAATAGCACGGAACGTTCCCGGAACGTGTAAAATGGCCGCTGCTTGGGAACGTTCCAGGAACATTCCACTAGGACTTGAGGGGAACATTCCGTTATTGTTATTTTAACAACAATTATCTAGTCAACAGTAAAGATAGGTAAAAATGGATCTTATTTTTGATTTTTGAGTACCGCATATACTACACTATAACGTGACATCCATATGATGAACTGACATCGATTTCGACCTATCACTTACGGTTTAGGTCATATCTATTGAAAATAATAAAAATAACTGTAACTTTTGTTTGAAACGCTCCAGCGGAACGTTTCTGGAACGTTCCCAAGCGGCGGACATTTTACACGTTCCGGGAACGTTCCGTGCTATTAGGGTATATTTTTTCGCTTCAGAGTCTCATTCATACATTCCTACCGTTCTTTCCTCGGTCTACCTCTGGGAACGCTACCATTCACTTGATGTAAATACACTTGTTTCATCAAAAGTTCCCCAAACATTCTCTCAACATGAACAAACCATCTCAACAGATTCCTCTCACTCTTGTCCATCAGTGTTTCTTCTACAGCACATTCTTTCAGAACCTACTTATATTAATGACTTCGACCACTATAGTTTTGCCGCACATATTCTGCAAGAATTGCATACCAAACGCGTTAACTTTACTCCTATCTTATTCTTTTCTTGGTTTGGACGTTTTACAGATCAGGAATATCAATCCTGGCATCCATCTTGTCGATTTTAATGCAACATAGTGTAGTTGTAGTACATTACGGGTAATGTTTTTCGCCAAAGGATTTTCAGAAATTTTGAAAATTCTGGGAACGTAATTATTATTCTGTTTCATAATATGATTATATATATATATATATATATATATATACATATATATTCCAGAATTTTCAAAAAATGTGGAAAATCCTTTCGCCAAAAAACGATACCAATAAAGTACTACAACTAAGTTTCATCAAAATCGATGACATGGCAGCTAGGATTGATACTTCTGACCTGGAAACCACCTACGTGCACGTATGATGCAAACGGGAAAGTTCCAAATTCACATGAATCTAATACTTGCTATCAAAAATTATGAGAATGTAAATATAGTAACGCTTCAGATATAAAAACCGATAATATTCGACCAAGGGGCCATAACGAGTTTAATTGTTAATCATAGGCATTTTCTTTGAATTTTAACTATATTAGATCAATGTAACTTCATTTTAGTGCGGTTCGCGTTTGGATTCAACCCTGCTGTTCATCAATTCACTTAAGAAGTAAATCAGCCTCTCCAGGAAGTCAAGTAGAGACTCGTAATTTCGTACGTTTGCCACTCGAATCCACTGGGAAAATACGGCTGCAATCTGAGATCACGTGATTTCTACAATTCACAGTTCGACTTTGCTCACATTCGCTTTTGCATAATCAAAATACAATTTGATTTCATATAAATCAGAATCTGTGCTGAATCCCAAGAATGATCACTCATGGGTACGAATCCTTCTTAAATTATAATTTAACCTCCTAGGTCGATGTTGAGAGAGAAATCATAAACTCACTTCCTTCTGTCGAGAAAAGTCAGCTTAAAGTTTATGAGCATACCTGTGAGAGCTCGAATACTAGTTCCAAATAGTTTGGAAATTACGCCTTTAATGTCTGCGTATTTCATGAAACATTTAATTTTAGTGATACTGATAGTTTACCAATGAAAGCTTAACCCTTAGAGAGTACACCTCGGCCCCATAACACTCGGAGTACAGAGGGTCCAGCGGACCCCACGTCAAAAACTGGTGGATTCTGAAGCCCCCACTCAAAGTTTTGACTCGCAGCATATCAAAAGTTAGTTTGATCCTTCTGAAATACGATGCAATAGTCTCGATAATATTTTGAGCTGAAAATTTAGGTACGTTCTTTCGAAATACAATATTTTTAGGAAAAATATGTGTGATAGTCCACGTTTCAAAAAAAAGTATTTATTTTGAAGAATGAAGGTGGCGATTTGAGTAAAAAATGGAAAAGCACTGTTCAGTGGATATGAAGGTTCTACGAGGCCTTAAATGATCGTAGAACGATTTCTTACCATGATTTTTAAATTTTAAGTAAAATGAACAAAAAAAAAGTGATAATTGCAATCTAGCTTATTATTCGAGAATGCAATCGACGCAGTGGAACACACGGTGCTCGTCGCACATTGCACGTCTGCATGACAAGCAGATTATCCGCGTTTTTTGTCCCTCTGTCGTTTGCACATATATATGTCATTTATCAAGTGAGCTACCGCTAATTTTGGTTCTGTCCGAAGAAACTAACAAGTGAACACTCGGAGTACACGGGGTCCTCTGGACCCCACGATTCTGACGCGTCCGCTTCTGTCGGCTCCCGAACTGCTAATGAACAAGTAAATGGCCCGCCAACTATATGGTCGTGCAATTAGGACACCAAACTACCGAAAAATGGCACACCAAGTCCCAATTGAAAATGTTAGTATGAAAAAAATTAGATTAGACCCCTGGTCAGGGCCGGCGGAAGACGTGGGTATGGTGGGTGGTACTACCCACCCTAAAATTTTTAGGGTGGGTAATCACCCACGCTCCAATTTCAGTAAAAAAATCCGAAAAATTTACTGCTTTCTTTTTTAAAAATTGTTATATTCGATTTTCATAATACGCGCGCGGGTGTGCATCGAATCGCTTACGCAGAAATGCGCAGTTTTATAAGTGGTGAACAACGATTACAGCGCGAACGAAGAAGAATGAGAAGAAAAAGTATGTACACTGTGATTCAGAAATCACCAGAGTGACGGGTGGGGGTCACTCGATGGGTGATTTTCTCACCCGTCGAAAAAAGGTAGGTGGATGCGAGTGAACTCTAAAATTGGCGGGAAGAATTAGTGGGAAGTTGAAAAATTGGGCATATTTGAAATGAAATTTATATAAAACCAGCGGTAAAAAGCAGAGTGAATTGTGAAGAGTGTATAAATAAGTATGCGGATATCGATTTCGCGCTCGGAAAACACCTCGTGATTTTGTGAGAAGATCAAAATCCCATAGTAGCAAATCCTATTATTCTAACTGGCGTTTCCCTTGGGCCTCGAACTTTCATTGAAATTCCCATCACAATGCACATTTCTACCTCATAATCACTATCTTTATCATAATTTTCTAAGATAGTTGTAAACATCATCGTTTGCAACAGTCCTTCGTTGAATGCAATTATGGTACATTTATACCTCTGTCCTGACCGGTGCAGGCAGAAAATTCATAAGAGTAAAAGAGATAGAGAGTACTTTTTTTCCAACTTTCCGCTCTCTATCTCTTATACTCTCATGGACTTTCTGCCCGCACCGGTCAGACGGACAGGACGGACCATTACAGCAACAATATTTTTCTTTCGCTGCCTCTCTATTATCATATAATAAAGGGGCATGAAACATATTATGTTGTTATTTGTGAACATAAGATGACAATATTTATATTCGCGCCAAAGCCTTTCACTCGCACCCGTTCAAAAAACATGACACTTCGTAGATCACTTTCGTAAACCACGCCCCTTTCACAGGTTCACCCGACGAGTGCACTCGGTGAGAAACATGAACGCTACCCAGGAGTGTAACGGTATGCACCGTTTTTGAAACCAAGCTTCAGGGCACTAAGACCCATTTAGCGAACACTATCTGAACTATTAAATCTATTGGCGGGAAATTCAAATGGCTTAAAATGAAAAGTTGTTATTATACGTATATGATTAACAATTATATAACAACTACGATTGTATACTGGTATTTAGGAAATTATAGACTAATTGCGTCTAAGATATACTTATATTTAAGTGTCAAATCTAAAGTTATGCATTCGACTAAATACTGCGCAATTTTAGTACCCATAATAGATTTTGAGGTTATAAACCTGAGACCTTGAGCTATTTTTAGCATCATAAATGGGTCATGGCGCCAGTCAGACGCCATAAAAAACCGACCCTTGGACTTTCAACAGGAAACCGTCACTCAAGATGATTGACGTGCATCCTGTCTAAAAGTCGAACTTTGGACCCAAGTCCTTGAAATGTCACTCACTTTGATTGCCTAAAACTAGTAGGAGGAGTAAAATGACCTCATTTATTGTTGGTTATTTGGCACTAAAATTGAGTGACGTCAGCATACCCATTGGCTAAACGCTAAAAGTAGGGATGAATCCCGTCCAAAGCGAGGTTTTAAATATAGATGTAGAGCACAAAAAGGCCCGATTATTATCTCTCGGTGCGCTCCTTTCAAATCTTGAACCTGCGACTCTCGTCTCTTTGAGTATTTATTTTAGTTTTGGACTTAGAAACTTTTAATAAGACTAGATAAATGTGATAGAATATTCGCGCTCGTGAACCGTGCATAGTGTTCGGTTCAGTCTAAGTGTTAGTGCTACGCTTACTTGTGTAATTTCATTTTTTTAGAGCGTTCTGATATACTTAATTTATTTTCAAAATTATGAAACACCCCCCCCCCCCCATTAAACCCCGGTCGATCACTACCCACGCTAAAAAAATACGTTCCGCCGGCCCTGCCCCTGGTATTCTCTAAGGGTTAAATCAGCGAAGTGTATTAACATAAAAAGTTTTTCAAAAATATTTCTGACAGGTGTAGAAAAAAACTGCAGTGAATTTTTGAGAAAACACACGGAAAACTATTCGTGTAAAGTTTATCACATTTCATATTTGGCGACGAAAATTTCCATTTTACCTTTATTTTTTTTGTCGTGTCTTAAACATTTTGAACTTAAGTCTACACCTAATACAGCATAATTTTGAGGATCAATGTCTTACAGTGCATTCTAACAAATATACTGCAGAATATTTCGGATTATTTTTATAAAAATCTAGAAAACTCTGCAACATAATACCAAGGATATTACAGAATATTCCAGAATACTCTAGAAAATCCTGACATTATCAGAATGTTCAATAAAATTGTATTGTCAGGAATGGTCACAAATGGTAAGAAATTCTGACGATTTCTAAACATCCTGACCATTCCTAGTGAGTCTTACTATACCTGTAGATATGTTAATTTACTACCTAACAGGTATGTCATCGGCTGTGACCGCAAGCTAGCCAATTGAAAAGGTTTAGAATCTACGAATTTGGATGATTTCAGATACCTACAAATTTTCCTAAACAGTGTGAAATTATTATAAATATAATTTATCTCGTGAAGAGAAATAGATATGTCAGCTAACGGACAATATTTTCAGATTCACCTTCAGAGTCATGTAGTATATACATGAGCCTCCAGACAATGTGTATGAATAAATAATTTTAATAATCTGGGGAATATAAAAGATATTAGGTTCTATTGGAATTTTATTCGTGGAACCCCAATGAAGGGATTTCTCATGAAATCTGACTATTCGCGACGATTTCAGTCCAGAAACGTAACGAAAGTGGACAAAAATGGTCACATGTCCTGCCTTTTTTTCTCGTGATTTCTGACTTTTCTTGAGCTTTTACAACATTAAGATTATATCTCTAATTATTCGTTTGAAATAATACATTGTGTGGTTAGGTACACAAATAACTGATTTGAATGAGTGTGAAGTTGGCTGCCCGAGCTAAGCGTGGGTGGCAATCAGACGAATTCAAATCATCTGTTTGTGATCCATGCCACACATGATACTTGTTGCCTCAAAAACATTAAAAATGAGCATTTATTAAGCTGATTGAAAGAGGCCGTAAGGGGTAGAAGTACATAAAATCAAATATCGCTTCCAGCCAAAGAATGCCCAACACCAGTCTCGGAATTCATATTGTTTAGTTATTTGTACTCGATGCAATGGTAACCATGAGTGTGAATAGTAGCTTAAGTGCTACCAATACTAAATGAGGACTCAGGGCTGAAGTTCAGAACGTAGGCCAGTGCTGCCAACTTGACATCTGATACTTTATTTACATCCGATATCACCTGGTGGCTCTACATTATGGGTCCATATCATCTCACATGCGGCAAGTCTCTCTGTGGCAAGTCTCACTGCAGCAGGTCACACCTGAGGCATGTCAAATCTGCGGCATGTCTCATTTGCGGCATCTCTACCTAGCGGCTTCTCTCCCGCGCGGTATTTCTCACGGTGAAATTTACATTTACGCGGAATCTCTCACCAGTGGCAAGTCTCCCAGTAGCATCTTTGATCCGGGTAAAATTCGCAAGACCACATCAAAGTGGCAAAACTGCGGCAAGTCTCCCAGGACTAATTGTCACATCTGCGGCATCTCTTATCCACGGCGGATCTCCCCAGCGGCATCTTTCATCCGGAAAAAAATTGTCAAGTCCACATCAAAGCGGCAAAACTGCGGCAAGTCTCACAGGACTAATTTTCGCATCTGCGGCAAGTCTCCTAGGACGTATTGTCACATCTGCGACATCTCTCACTTGCCAAAAGTCTCCCTAACGGCATCTCTCGCCCCAAAAAATTCTCTGAGTAGTCCTCAAGGTGACAAAACTGCGACAAATGTTATTATTCATTGGAAGCGCCATCTACAAAACAGGGGATATGTTATGCCGGAACTTTTACCGCCAAAACCTCACCATCCTGATGCTATTTCTATCATTACTGCTGTCTAAAAAATTTGTATACAAGTAAGTAAATATCGGATATCAGAAGACTATAGTAATATACTGTTATTCCTTAAATTTTACAAAATTGAATAATGTTATTAGGATAATTTGTGTCTATTAAGGGCTTGCACAGTTTTAGAATTTCCCATGTTTTACAAATTATTATATTAAGTATTTACATAATTACCTACCTTGAAATCATAGGAAAGTGATGCTGCAGATTGAATAGTATTTAGATCTAGGGAGGTTTGTCATATTTTTACCAATCTTTATAGGTAAGCAATTTTTCTTGAGCGAGAGCTGCCGTTGGAGAGACTTGCCATCTCCAAAACTACCGAGAATATTTTCTTGGGCGAGAGATGCCGCTGGGGAGACTTGCCGTAGTTTTGGCATCTTCAAAACCACTTACAAAATTGTCTTGAGCGATAGATGCCGCTGGAGAGACTTGCCGTAGTTTTGCCATCTTTACAGCTACTAATAAAATTGTCTTGGGCGACAGATGTTGCTAGGGAAACTTGCCATCTTTACAACTAGTTAGAAAATTTTCTCAGGCGAGAGAAGCCGCTAAGGAGACTTACCGCTGATGAGAGATGCCGCAGATGTGACAATTCATCCTGGGAGACTTTCCGCAGTTTTGCTGCTTTGCTGTGGACTTGAACATTTTTTTCGGATGTGAGATGCCGCTGGGAAGACTTTCCGTAGGTGAAAGATGCCGCAGATTTGACAGTTGGTCCTGGAAGACTTGCCGCAGTTTTGCAACTTTGATTTGGACTTGAATATTCCACTGGGGAGACTTGCCGCAGGTAGGAAATGCCGCAGATGTGAAAATTAGTCCTGGGAGGCTTGCCGCAATTTTGCCATTATTGTTTGCAGTTAAAAAATCTTTCATGGAGAAGAGATGCCACAGGGAGTGTTGCCACTGGTGAGAGATGCCGCAAAAATGTTAATTTCACTGTGAGAAATGCCGCGTGGGAGAGAAGCCGCTAGGTAGAGATACCGCAATTGTGACATGCCTTAGATGAGACATGCCACAGATGTGACATGCCGCAGATGTGACATGCCGCAGTGTGGCTGGAATGCCCAGCGGCACTGGGCGTATATAGCACTGTGCATGCGCATTCACAATTCTGCGCACCTGCCTCAAATATGCCATTTGTATCCCTTGAAACACGGTTGAAATGCTCATTTTTTATGTGTGAGAGGCAAGAAATATGTTATATGTAATTTTTCCACTATGCAAAAACTTTAAATAATTTTTCCGCCTGGGTTCTGGAAAACTCAAATCCGTAAGGGTGTCATCTGATATTTGAATATTAATTCGAATCAAGGGACGATTATACGCAAAAAGTCCAAACATAATTTCTGAAAAAAATTTCAAACGAGAATCTTCTCAAATATTCAAAATATTCTTCATTAATTCAATATAACATAAGAATTTCTTGTCACACTTACCCGCGTATTAAAACTACTACATATAATTTACGCAATTGCAAAAAGTTTCCCGATAAAAAGTATCGATTGTTCATCGATTGTCCACCCAGAACTTGAGCCGGCATGGGAAGTTGTGCAATCAGCTTTTGTACACCTCGAACCTGAGTCGGAACAAGAAGTGGTGCAGCCAGCTCAGGTGCACCGGAAACTTAAGCCGGAACCATATGCTTTGAATCAAATAACGACAGTTTATTTTCAGCTAACTTCACTTCGTAGATAGCTGAGTCGATAACAATGGATTCAAATTCATGGGAATACTCTTGATTTTTTAAATATATTTTTTAAAAATATTTTCTAACTAGTAGTTTGCTAGTTTTATTTTCCAATAATTATGGAATGAAATAATAAAGTTATTAATTTCCTTTCATATCGATTTTATTTCATCCAGAAATATTGGTTGCCAAATGAAAGCTAATACATTTATGCTCAGAAATAATTTTTTACAGAGATATTAAAAAAATTAAGTTTATTCCTATACTTTTGGTGTCAAAGTTTTCATGAGAAAACCCAACCACATTCATTTTTTAAATTTTATTCTTCCATGTTCCAGCACAACCCAACCTCAGAAACCTATGTGCAATCTGTAAATACCCAGCGGCAAGATTCGCGATGGTGCCTTGCGGCGATCACAACTCATCATCACAAATCTTGATCTCAAGCATGGTGTGGTACTAGGGTGGTCCTCATTTATAAGTTTTAAATGTTTTTTGCGGCACGCCCAAAATTTGTTCCGTTTGATGAAAAAATAATAATACTTGCAAACTTTTAGCTCGATCGGAAAAGCGCAAAGTATGCCCCAGGCTCTTAAATATTTATGGTTAATAATTATTATTTCATCAAAATCCATGTAAAATAAAAGTTGTTGATATAGTCAAGCAGCATATTTTATTTTTATATTTTTCCCGTTCAAATAATAGCTTTTTGAGAAAAAAATCGAAAAACATAACATCATGTGTTTCTTGGATTTTTTTCTGAAACTGTTCAACGAACGGAAAAAAGTTATAGACAATGGCGATTACAATCACGATTACGTGGCCTAAGGTTACGATGACTGCAAAGAGATTTATATTACATGTGTAAAGAGCAGTACCTCTGTTCGTTGCATACATAGACACATCTATAGAAGGAATACGCGCTTCATCGATCGACGCGTCACGAAGCTACCGAACCGCTACCAATTTCCGAGGGAGATGAGCTCAGGGGGACGATGCTCGCCTCGCCCGCCGATGATCCGCTTGACCCGCGATCCCTACCGTTTACCGCTTTAGCCACGCTTGTGCACGCTGCACATCCGCTCTATCCATCTCTCTCTCGCGCTCACTCACACACCGCAGCCAACCTTAGACTTAAAACTGTCAACGGCACCATACGTTAATTATTATTTATCCCTGAAACTAATTCGAGCTAGACTGAAGCGTCAACTCCCCTAAGCGAAACACATCATTACGTGGCACCCGAACAGGGAACGTTTTTCTTCTTCTTGCTCAGAAAGAGCGAGAGAGAGAGCATGCGCGCTTCCCCTTCTTTACCTCCGTATCCCCTTCCACTCACAAAATTACCCTCACCACTCAGACTCAAGATATAAATCTACGAGCACTGACCGTAGTGGGACAGTTCCGTTAGACGGTCTGAAAGACATGAAATAAGACTCTGGATTACCGCTTTTTTTCGAGGTACCACTCGCCGCTCACAACAACATCATGCCTGGAGTCTCTTGGATATACGCGCTGCACAAGGAGGAACTCGAGGAAGAGCTAAGCCGTTACTCAATTGGAGTTGTGGCAGTCCTTCGTCAAAGGTTGGTGGTCCTTGTCAGAAAACACCCGAATCTTTCTCTTTACAAGAGAAGCTGGACAAAATGAGGCTGGCGGCATCTTCACCTCGAGCACCAGCAAACGGAACCGCCACCTCTACGCCCACGAATGTCAACGACCTCACGGAAAGCAGAATTCGTTCAAGTGTCGACCCGCAACCTTGAACAGATGCGGAAGTGGAACTACCATTTTGACAGGAAGAATGTGTATGGGTTCCTGGAGAGGTTGGAGGAGCTTCAGAGGGCCTACAACTTTACTAAAGACCAAATCCTGACGCTCTGGTGGACCCAGGATCGGTCTGCTCCTATGTCAACGCCAGGACAGTACGACGTTGCCTTGCGCAGGGGTGGAAAAGGCATGACAATAACACCAGTGCCATAATGGCCGATGGCACAGAGACACCGCTCGGCGACTCACTTTCCTGTTACCTACGATCAAGAAGCAAAACTATGAGAGCCGAAGTCTCCACTCTGCAGAATCTCAACCACCAGATGCTCCTGGGCATCGATTTCTTATCTATTTTGGGCTTGAATGTCCGTATCAACAGTGCGAAAGTCTTCCCGCCAAACCCTCACCACAAAGCGGAAGTCTGTAGCACCGAGGGACCCGTACCAATTATCGAACTAAGACACGAAGCGAGGAAAATCGCTGAGGATTTCCTGAGAAAGCAGCTTCATCGTTTAGCATCGGTCAAAGGCGTCACACCAGTGGCCGAACATGAGATGCGACTTGTGGACCCAACACCACTGAAGCAGAAATACCAGCCAATGAACTGAGCCATTCAGGAGATTATCGACAAGGAGGTCAGCGAAATGCTAAACGAGGGAGTGATCTGCCCATCCAGTAGCCCGTGGAACTCGTCGATACTTATCATTCGTCGCAAGGGCGACCGAACGAGATTCTGTATTCACTTCAGGAGACTGAATCAAGTATCAAAAAAGGACGCATACCCAATTCCGTAAGTCCTGGACAAACTTCAAGGAGCCAAATACCTCTCGATGATCGATCTCAAAAAAGGTTACTGGCACGTCTTGCTGACCGAGGACAGCTAACCGCTCACCGCCTTCACAGTACCTGGCAGAGGTATGTACGAATTGAATTTAATGCTTTCCGGACTTCACGCCGACTTTTAAAGATCACATAGAAATGATGCAGAGAATTTTCGACAGGCTTTTCGAGGTCGACGAAAAGGGACTCCACACGGATTCAGATGAAGTCGTCGCAATATCAGACCTAATGCCACCTTCAAACAAAAAAGAAGCCCACAGATTTGTAGGGCTTATTTCATGGTACTGCTGCTTTATAAAGGACGTCGCACGAGTCGCAGCACCCCTTTACCAACCGGCCGACCAAGACAACGACAGAATAATTGTCTAAGCCAGCCGTGCCGTATAAAGGGCAGAAAGCAACTATTTCAAGTCAACTATTTGTTGAATATTAGTATATTGTTTTACGACTCAGCAAACCACGTCTTTGAAGTCCGAGGCCGATGTGTGCAGGACGAGGCGTACATGCGCGTGCCTGACACTTCCCAACCGAAATTTTTGATGAGTGAAAAAGAAGGTCAAAAAAAGGACATTTTTTAATTGGAAGGGTGACATTTGGACATTTTCCAATAGAAGGTGTTAGATTTAAACATTTTCGAATTGAAAGTGTTATATTTGGACATTTTTTAGTTGTGCGGGTCGGAATTTGACAATTCAATCCAAATTTGGAGACTTTCCACTTGAATAATAAATCAATAATAATAACATGGAGGGCTTTTCAATTCGGAAATCTTATTATAAATCACTCCAGAATCTCAACGAAAAAGATTCTCAATCGTTGTGCAATCTTTGAAAATCAGCACAGTCAATAGTGAGATTTAGGAAATCTTGTTAACCACTACGATTCAGAGACGGATTTCCAAAAATTAATTGAAATCTTTGAAAATTAACTATCCGAAATTTGAGGCTAGATTACCTGGTTCTGATCAATTCGGTCTGACTTATTTTCACGTTAAGCATATTTTCTCGAAAAAATGGTTGGGTTCTCATGACGTCATGCTAAAATACTCAATTCAAGCCAACGAGGACTTCCCGCTCTTCGGGACTCTTCTTTTAATTGGTCAGCCTCTGACGCGTGCGTGACTGTAGAGCCCGTACAGGGACCATGGTGAGAGGTGACAAGTTCAAATGAGTGCGTGTGAAGGTGTTCCAATATGTGGAAGTTCAAACAAGTGGCAGTTCAGATAAGCAGAAACTTACTGATTTCAAATATTATACAATAAATTAGTGTTTTATCCTTAAGGAAGCATATATATATTTGTACCCGTGTATTTGAAAATATATATTGGACTTAAATAACCTAGCGAATCCTTTGGGCTTAAGAAATATTAATGACGCTATGATACAAAATCTGGAAACAGTTAAATGAGATTTAATGTATTTGTTTGTGGACCCAAGCAAAAACATTAAAGAATATCATGGAGCATTTTACAATAACCCGAAGGATTTTGAATTTGTTATGGGAGACATTTTAATGTTCAAAGAACTTGCAGTGTCATCCAATAACAAATCCTCTAAATGCTATCAGCTTAATTGATATTCTGCAAATTAAATACCAATAAATATTGAAAAAAAGTCGGACCTTGGCGACTCGTATCAAAATGCTTCATAATTCGTTGATTGCGAAAAACTGCGAGGGAAATTTTGATAGAAATCAAACAGTTCAAATGAAGATTTATAATCCCGGATCGGACGTTAAAGTAGTCAAATTAAAAAATGAAAATCAAGCAAGCTGATGAAGTTTGTCGCCAGCAAGCGTGCATTAATTTCAAAAATGAATAACAAAGATTTTTCTTTCTGTACTCTCTTCGAATCACAACGAACGAACTTGAAATCATATACCAGCACTGAGTTTAATACTCTACATTCTCGATTGAATCTAATAAAGAAGACACGTCGAGTACAAATGCGTTGTGGCGAACACAGGATTTTAACAGCAAACTTCGCTCGTACCACGATCTCTTTTAATCACAGCGTGGTAACGTTACCAGGCTCTAATTGTTTCGCTTACGCAAGGCCGGTAACCAAACAGCATCTACCCTCACTTTAGCGGACCCTGTTACAGTGGATACTGCCCCAGAGGTTCAGGCATAAATATCTGTGCTCTCTCACCGCAGGTACCATTATTTAGTCATTATTCAACGGCCACACCACGTTGAAAACGCCAGATCTCGTTTGATCACTGAAGTTAAGCAGTGTTGGGCGCGGTTAGTACTTGGATGGGTGACCGTTCGGGAATACTGCGTGCTGCTGGCTCGTCGTGGGTGTGGTGAGCCCACACTTGTAGTTATTTACTACAAGAAACTATCCACCTAGAAACACTACCCGAATCGGGTAGTGTCACGCCTGCCCCGAAAGGGAAATGGCTTAATGGTATACATACATTCTGACATTATTGTGAGTTGTACACAATAAGGAATACATTGGATACACGGGCGTCTTCTTAGTGACGAATGTATTCTTATTTGAGATTCAAATCGACGCGATTCAACGGGCGTTCTCAGAAAAACTCAAAAAGCTGCCTAAATACTCAACTTGTGTAGGCGAGCATCAGGCAAACGATGTCAGGTGTCCAACATACATCAAAAGACCGGAAAGAATTGAAGCCAGAACCAAGAAACATCCGATAGTGCAGCCACGGGAGAAGAAAATATTACAATCTGCAAGGAGACAACATGCCTATTCACCTCCAAGACCTACTAGGCCGTTTGTATTTGCAAACGTCTTGACTCACCAGACAAAGGCAGAAGTACCAGCAGAGGACAAGCAGGACCACATAACAAATAACAATGATACCCAAGACCTCCAGGAACTGGCAATGGAATTTGGGAAACTTCAGGGTACAATGGTGTACACAAGGATAGGTTACAAGACAAGGTACAGGAGGGTGTCTTAAATCAAGTCAAAGATATAATTAACTACTCTGAAGTTATATTAAACACTGCTTCTTCACGATATGTTTCTATCCGAATCTGTGATAGGTCAGTATTAGTTTCTGCTTATAATCCTCCTAAGGCTTAGATAAATCCTAAGAAATTAATTTCAATCTCTAACACTGGTAACAAAGTACTATTATATGGGGATCTACATGCCCAAAATACAGCATGGAACTGCAAAAATGTGAATGCGCATGGTCAAATTCTTTACGCTTTTGCTCTTGATAATTTTCTAAATGTTTACATGCAGATAATTTTACTTTGTATCCTTACTCTAATGCACCTCCTAGTATAGTAGATATAGGTCTATTGAAGAATATTCACTCTGTCATTAACATTGATACCTTTGATGAATTAACCTCAGATCACATACCTGTTGTTATGTCAATTAATAACATAATAAGTCTTTCATATGATGAGACTGAATTCTATAATTATTATCCTATTACGCGCCAGTATGATTCTATTACGCGCCAGGATGATTCTGTTATGCGCCAATATGATTGTATTATGCGCGAGCATGTTTCTATTACGCGTTAGGATGATTCTATTACGCACCAGGATGATTCTGTTATGCGCCAGGATCTATCTATTACGCGCCAGCATATCTCTATAACGTGCCAGCATGACTATATTATTTGCTAAGATAATTCTATTACGCGCTAGATGATACTTTAATCGCGCCAGGATGATTCTATTACGCGCCAGGATGATCCTATTACGCGTCAAGATGTTTGTATTATGCGTCAGCATGTTTCTACAACGCTGTAGCATGATTCAATTACGCGCGATGATGATTCTATTACGCGCCAGCATGATTCGTTTACACATCAGCATGATTCTATCACGCTTCAGCACGATTCTAGGACGGTCTAGGAACATTCTATTTCGTGCCAGTATGATTCTGTTACGCATCATCATGATTCTATTACGCGCCAACATGAACTCATTACGCTATAGGATGATCCCATCACGTGCCAGCATGATTCTATTACGCGCTAGGATGATTCGATAACGCGACAGAATTATATCATTACGCGCTAAGATGATTCTATTACGAGCCCGGATGATTCTACTACGTGCTGACATGATTCGATGACGCGCAAGAATGATGCTATTACGCGCCAGCAAGATTTCATAACGTGCCAGGAGATTTCTATTACGTGCTAGCATGATTAATTACGCCCAAGGATGGTTCTATCACGCGCAAGCATGATTCTTTACGCGCCAGCATTTTCCTGTTGCACGCCAGGATGATCCTATTACTCGCCAGGATGATCCAAGTAATCGTTAACATGATACTATTACGCGCTAGCAAGTTTCTTTTACTCGCTAGCATGATTTTATTACGCGCCAGTCTGATCCTATTAAGAACGAGCATCATTCCACTACGCGCCAGCATGATTATATTAAGCGCCAGCGTGACTCTATTACGCGCTAGGATGATTCTATTACGCGCCAGCATGATTCTATTACGCGCCAGGAATATTCTATGACGCACCAGGATGATCCCATCAGGCGCCAGGATGATTCTATTTCGCGCTAGGATGTTACTATTACGCGCAAACATGCTTCTGTTACGCGCCAGAATGATTCTATCACGCGCCAGGATGATCTTATTACGCGCTAGCATGATTCTATTACGCGCCAGGATGATTCTATTACGCTCCAGCATGATTCCATAACGCGTCAGAAATATTATATGATGCGCCAGCATGATTGTATTACACCAGTATGATTCAATGACGCGCCAGGATGTTTCTATTACGCGCTAGGCTGATTCTATTACGCGCCAGCATTATTCCATTATGCGTCAGAAATATTTAATGACGCGCCAGCATGATTGTATTACGCACCAGGATGACCTCATTGCGCGCCAGCATGATTCTATCAAGCGCCAGCGTGATTCTATTACGCGTTCAGATGATTCTGTTCGCTCTAGCACATTCTATTACGCGCCAGCATGCTTCTATTACGCGTCAGCATGATTCCATTACGCTCCAGCATGATTCTATCACGCATCAGCATGATTCTATTACGCGCTAAGACTACTTTAGTACACGCTAGCATTCTTCTATTATGCGTCAGCGTGTTTCTATGACGCGCCAGCATGATGCTATTACGTGCCAGGAATTTTCTATTATGCGGCAGAATGATCCTATTACGCTCTAGCACCATTCTATTACGCGCCAGGATGATCCTATTACGCGCCAGCATGATTCTATTACATCCTAGGATTAGTGATGCCGCTGAGCGCTATTTTCCGATACGCGCTAGCATGATTCAATTACGCGCCAAGATGATTGTATTATCCGCTAGCATGATTCCATTACGCGGCAGAATACTTCTATTACGCGCCAACATGTTACTATCACGCGCCAGCATGACCCCATTACCGGCCAGGAAGATTCTATTACGCACCAGCATGATTCTATTACGCGCCACGATGATCTCATTACACGCTAGCATGATTCTATTAAGCGCCAAGATGATTCTATTACACTCCAGCCTGGTTCTATTACGCACCAGGATAATTCCATCAAGCGCTACCATGATCCTATTTCGCGCCAAGATGATTCTATTATCCTCTAGTAATGATTCCATTACGCGGCAGAATGCTTCCATTACGCGCCAGGAAAATTCTATTACGAGCGAGCATGATACTATTACCGGTGTAAAGATATTTCCTGCCCGGTTGGAAATTTCTTACTGAGAATATTTTAAAATGGCCTACCTTAACTCATTCCTTCTATAGTGCCTAGCTAAGCTGAAAAAAGTAAAAAAAAAAAGAGAAAGCAAGAAAAGCTGAGCAAAATAGGTCCAAGTGACCATCACGACTTCAGGCCTGAGAAAGATGAAGCAGGTTCAAAACCATTTTAAGAATTTAAAAGACTACCATTCCGATATTGAAGTTCTAAAACCATGATTTTATCTTGATATTAATTTTTAAAGTCATTAAGTCCCTACTGCTAAATCTGAAAATTCGAGAAATTCACAAACTAAGAAGAGGTGGGGGGGTCCTAACCAATAATCTAACTTCACAAATTTTTTTTCCAGACTCTTCATTTTATTAACACAACAATTATAGATTTTCGAACATACTTTCTCCATAACAAAATGTGCTGGTAATTCCAAAATTAGAAAAAAAGAGACATTTTATCCCCACTACATGACAATGGTGCCCACTTTTTCCGGCCCCTATTTCGAAATGCGAGAGATAGTCTTTTACCAAACCTATGGTCACGTTTCAAGTTCACTCCCTAAAAACTTCAAAGTACAATTTTGAGGATCCTGATCTATCCGGAAAATAAAAAAAAGTTCCTCTAGAAACAAAACCCCAATCTTGCCATCATAATGAATTCGCGGTCGGTTCCCCAAACATTCTATAGAAAATACACAAAATTAGCACCGACCACGAAATGCGACGCGAACAAATTTTAATACGTCCGCCATTTCCGGTAAAAGCTAAGAGGAACTTATATCCTAATCCGAGCACTCGCGACGGGTATTACTCGAGGCGTGGAAGTCGGAAGTTCGAAGTGAAGACCGGGCTCACTGCTTCTTCGCCTCGTTTCCAGAACATCTAGGACAAGTCTTTATTGTGAAGCCCTCGGTTTTGCATCAATAGCAAACCGACCTTCTGGGCGAGGCACAGCCCTTTTGGAAGTGACCTGCCTGTTTGCAGTTAAAGCAGATGACCTCATTCGGGTTATTAGCTTGGGGCTCGTTCTTATTAATATCAGCAGAAGGCTTAGCCTTCTGCTGACCTCCCCCCTCCTTAGAACCAAACTGGGGCGTGTGCTGCCCTTTATCCATTTGCTTACGCTTATTACCTTGGCCTGTTTTGCCTTGGCCATGTTTCTGCTCAGTGCTGATCGAGGAGGTTTTATCTACCTTCTTTTTCAACGCTGACATTGGCGATTGCTTTGTTGTCTTTTGAGGCGACCGCGGTCCATACGCAAATTCTTTTAGGAAGGAATTTTCGGGAGGAGGTGTGGCTTTGTATTCCCTAATGTATACGTTCCATTCTTTCTCTCAGCTTCTCCCGAGGCGAGATAGTTCGCGGAACGATCTGTAATCTGAGAGGCGAATGCCTTTGTGATAGTCAGGTCGAAGACCTCTATGGACCCTCTATGGTCAATAGATTCGTTCTTACCCTGAGTTCTTGCCTGTATTTGATCTTTGACCCTTCATTCGAAGTCATCGTCGCCAAAATGTGATCTAAATTCCTCTCGAAATTTTGGCCAGCTATAAAATTCTTTTTCATGGTTTTTAAACCATTTTGACGGAATTCCCTCTAACAGAACCTGCATAGCCAACAATTATTCTTTATCCGATACTCTCGTGAGTTTCCTACGATCCTTGATTTTTGTTAGAAAGCGATCCGCGCTCAGGTTCCTCCTACCGTTAAATGTAAGGTTCCAGCTCAGAACAATCTTTCCCAAGTCTCTATTTCCGAATCGGTTCCTATTGGCTGATCTATTGCTATATACTGTGTCCCTGTCAGAGGACTGTTCGCGGGAGTGGTGATCCTTGAATCTTATATTACTTCTACGCGTTCTGTTATTTGGGCTTGGTCTCGGAAGTCTTTCTTTTTCATGGATTGGGTTGCATTTCACAATTTCGGGTTGAAATTCCTCACGTAGAGTTTCGGTAAAGGACGTGCGGTTGTGTCTATTCAATTTGGTTCTATCTAGACCGAGGCTGTATCTATCTGTTTTAATTTTCCGACTTTCGATTTCTGTTTCCGACTCCGTGATATTCATGAATAGCCTACCTAGGTTGGGCATTATCGGAGGATCTTTACGGATGGCACCGAGCTTCTCATTGTGTGTGGAACATTTGCCAATGTTTTTATTCTTGTCAGCTACGGGGTGTGGAGTGCCCTGTTTGTCCATATTAGGGTATTCTGGCAACGGTTTCAAATCTTTGGTAATAGAGGTATTTTGTATCAAGCGATTGGGGATAATTAAATGATACATT
This sequence comes from Andricus quercusramuli, assembly GCA_932178445.1. NCBI lineage: Eukaryota > Metazoa > Arthropoda > Insecta > Hymenoptera > Cynipidae > Andricus > Andricus quercusramuli. The sequence goes on from CAKNXH010000369.1 coordinate 153,358, forward strand.
AGTTGGGTTAATTGGAGGAAAAAGTGTTGGTTTTATTCTTGGTGTCTAGACCGTACGCAGGGAATCCGCCGCTGTGGTATTTGTGACGTTTGTTACATTAGTATTTCCCGAAGAAGATACTGTCGTTATGTAACTCTCGTTAGTTACCCTAGTTTCTACCGTTAAAGTGGCTGCGGTTTGAGGGACGTCAACAGGAGGGCCTGCGTCTAAATTTTCAAAATCGGACTCAATTTCTGTATCATCTATTGTGAGAGCTGAGGTCGCAGATGTGTAGTCCGATTCTCTAGATGGCCACCCTTTAAGAAGCTTAATCCCTTTTCGCAATCGAGCATATTTTACTTTTCTAGTACCGGAAGTATCTAGTTCCAGAGCTTCGAGGCTTTCGTTAATTTCCGGATTTTCGAATTCAGCTATCAAGCTTTTTAGTTCTGTGTAGGTGGTAACGTTGTGGAGTGAGTCCAAGAACGCCAATTTGTTAGCTAGAAAACGAATTTCTAATTCCCAAGCTGAAATGAAATCCAAAATCTTTCATTGCTAAGGGCCTTTTTAGAACAGCTTAATTTTTCTATCACGCGTGAACGAGCAGATCTCGATTTTCGACATTGATTCCAGCGAATGCTAACATGTAAGTCTTGCCATTGCGCGACAAGGCAAAAAAAATGTTTGCTTCTAGGATTTCGCGAACCTGAAACCTTCCGAGAGCGACCGAAGAAAAACTGCATAAAAAAAATTAATAATTTTCCTACAGCGAATTGGGACAATAAATATTGCGAAATTTTAAAGCTTGAAAAGATGACGGAATTGCTCAGTATATCGTTAGAACTTTTATACCAAAATACAGAACTGAACAATTCAGGTCTCTTGTATCAGAAACCACCTCAAAATGAATAGCAAGCAAGTACAAACATCATTAATGAATAAGCATATAAATCATAAAAAATCATATCATATCATTAAATCATAGTAATCAGATAGATCAATGAATATGGTTATTGTCAGGTGTGGGTATATATGTATATATAAATGTATACAAATATACCGATAATTTGTGGTATACAATTATTTCTGTATGGGTATGGGGCTCATAGCAGCCGATCTTGGGGATTTTTTTCGATAATTAAAATATGATCTGCAAAAGATCATTATTTTTCCTAGATTTTGGAAAATGTGTGTTCATTCTGGTCAATGTGTGATTATTGTTTAAAAAATTCTATGGGTGATTTTAATTTAGGCTAGAAACTAGTTGAGCGCCATTTTTGTAAAGATATTTCCTGCCCGGTTGGAAACTCCTTACTGAGAATATTTTAAAATGGCCTACCTCAACTCAGCCCTTCTGCAGTGCCTGGCTAAGGTGAAAAAAAGTAAAAAAAAGAGAAAGCAAAAAAAGCTAAGCAAAATAGGTCCAAGTGACCATCACGACTTAAGGCCTGAGAAAGTTAAAGCAGGTTCAAAACAATTTTAAGAATTTAAAAGACTACCATTCCGATATCAAAGTTCTAAAACCATGATTTTATCTTGATATGAATCTCTAAAGTCATTAAGTCCCTGCTGCTAAGCCTGAAAATTCAAGAAATTCACAATCTTGGAAGGGGGGGGGGGGGCGAGGGGGTTTCCTAACCAATGATCTCACTTTACACATTATTTTTCCAGACTCTTAATTTTATTAACACAACAATTATAGCTTTTCAAACATACTTTCTCGATAACAAAATCTGCTCGTAATTCCAAGACACATTTAATCCCCACTACATGACAATGATGCCCATTTTTTCTGGTCCGTATTTCGAAATGCGAGACATAATCTCTAACCAAACCTATGGCCACGTTTCGAGTTCACACCCTAAAAACTTTGAAGTATAATTTTAAAGATCCTAACCTATCCGGAAAACAAAAAAAAAGTTCCTCTAGATACAAAACCACAATCTTGCCATCATAATGAATTCGCGGTCCGTTCCTCAAACATTCTATATGAAATACACAAAATTAGCACCGACCACGAAATGCGACGCGAACAAATTTTAATATGTCCGCCATTTCCGGTGAAAGCTAAGAGGAACTTGTAGCCTAATCGGAGCACTCGCGACGGATTTTACTCGAGGCGTGGAAATCGGGAAGTTCAACTTCTCGATTTTCACCTCTCAAGGGAAAAATGACCCCACAGAACGCGAAGCTAATACTACCGAACTATCTACACTCCACAATAAATTTCCCGAGCAAAGTTCCAGGAGAACGCGGCATTTAGAGGGCTGGCCGAGCGTTTTAGCGGTACTTTCCTTCAACAGGAAATTCAAAGGACACGCCACCAAAACCCTCTGCCAGAAAACAAAGTCAAACTTACCCCTTCGTGTTCAAATTTTCTTCATGTCCCTTTCACAATTTTAAACATTTTTCGGCTTAATTCTTATTCTTCCTTCCCTTAAACTTTCGGTAAAAATCCTTTACCATTATTTTCGATATAACTCCTTAAAATCTGTAGCCGTGTGACGTATCAACTTCCACGTGAAGAGTTCGGAGCGAGAGTGAAAGGACGAGCAACTCATAGTCGGCAGGTTCGTTTGTCGGCTTCCTTTCAGTTGTCCAATCAGAGCGTCGTATCCACGTGTCTTCAGGTTCTCCGCCAATCGCAGTTCCCCGAATCTTGCTCAACCGCCATATTGCTGGAAAAATGTACCGGTATTTCTGCCGCCAAAGCAGAAGATACCTTTGCTAATATTATGATCCTGCGATTTTGAGTGAAATCCTTTAGTTAGTTTACGTTTCCCACTCAGAATCTTTAAGTATCAATCAGAAGATGGTTTTGTATTATGGAGTGGTTTCACCGTGTCCGAGCGCCCTCTGTCACTTCCGGGACTTCCGGAATATGATTGTGGAGAATGTGACATTTGGCCATCAGGTGAAGGGTTCAGTCCCATCTCCTTCTCTTTCCAACGTATGAGCTTCATTCCATTACTTCCCCGTGATCGGTGAGCGTCAGTCGATAGGCCAAAAAGGACAGAACATCGGATTACTGCTTCCCTGTCATGGACCGAATGTGTGGAGATTTACATTTTGAGTGAGAGTGGGACTGGCGGATGCCGCCATCTTGTTTCCCTTCGATGCGCGGTAAACTATCGGGCTCCGCTCCCTTGGCAATGTGGTAGAATGCTAGTCGAAATTCACTGGCCAGAAAAGTATTGCCTGTCTCCAAATTCTCTCCCTCTCTTTCTGGCTTATGGTGGTAGGACCGCTCTGTCGCTTTCGGGACGTATTGTTGTTGACGTTGTGGCTGTCAGTTTCGCTCTCGACCGAAGTTTCTTTTGTCGGAAAAATATATACAAAAAAAAAAAGAAAAGGAATAAAAAATTGCGTTAATAAATAATTCTAGGTCATGCTGGAAGTACCCTTGTGAAGTGCGACCCTCGTTCCGAACTCCCAAGTGAAGGGAGAGGTTGTCAATTTTTCCAGTCCCAGTGGGGAGGTTATGTTGTTCCTCCTTAACCAGTGACAGGTAATATTTTTACCCTGTCCCACCGCCCAGGAAGATTCTATTACGCGCCAGCATGATTCTATTAAGCAGTACTATGCTCTCATTACCTGCTAGCATGATTCTATCGCGTGTCAGGAAGATTTTATTGCGTACTAGGATAATCCTATCAGGCGCCAGGATGATTCTATTACGCTCCAGGATGATTCTATTTCGTGCTAGCATGATTCCATTACACACCAGAAATATTCTATTACGCGCCAGCATGATTGTATCACGCGTCAGGATGATTTTATTACGCGCTGAAATGATTCCATTACGCGATAGAATGATTCTATTACGGGCCAGAAAGATTTTATTACGCGCCAGGATGATTCTATTACGCGCCAGGATGGTTCCATTACGCGTCAGCATGATTATATTATGTGCCAGAATGATCTCATTACGTGCTAGCATAATTCTATTACGCGCCAGGATCCTTCCATTTCACGCCAGCATGACTCTATTACGAGCCACGATGATATTATTACGCGCAAGCATTACACTATTACGCAAAAGCATTAATCTATTACGCGCCAGGATAATTCTATCACGCTCTAGCATGATCCTATTACGCGCCAAGATTATTCTATTACCCGCTAGCATGATTTCATTACGCGGCAGAATGATTCTATTACGCGCCAGCATGATTCTTTTGCGTGCCGGCATGATCCTATTACTGGCCAGGAAGATTCTATTACGCGCAAGCCTATTTCTGTTACGCGCCAGGAAGATTCTATTACGCACCAGGATGATCCCATCAGGCGCCAGCATGATTCTATTACGCGCCAGGAATATTCTATGACGCACCAGGATGATCCCATCAGGCGTCAGGATGATTCTATTTCGCGCTAGGATGTTACTATTACGCGCAAACTTGCTTCTGTTACGCGCCAGAATGATTCTATCACGCGCCAGGATGATCTTTTCACGCGCTAGCATGATTCTATTACGCGCCAGGATGATTCTATTACGCTCCAGCATGATTCCATAATGCGTCAGAAATATTATTTGACGCGCCAGCATGATTGTATTACACCAGTATGATTCAATGACGCGCCAGGATGTTTCTATTACGCGCTAGGCTGATTCTATTACGCGCCAGCATTATTCCATTATGCGTCAGAAATATTTCATGACGCGCCAGCATGATTGTATTACGCACCAGGATGACCTCATTACGTGCCA
>CAKNXH010000370.1:0-33112 GCA_932178445.1 Andricus quercusramuli
GTCGAGTGTTGAGTCGACAGCAATGAACATGACGATGCTGCAACATGAAAACTCTAAAGCTGCGTGTAACTCATGACCGTAAATGCCAGAGAAATATTTCTTCAAATAATTAATCGGATCGCTACCAAAACTTCTGTACGCAATCATTAAGAGGTACAAAAGAGTCCCCTGATTGCGAAAATAAGTGTGAGCTTGAATGCTCACATAGTTAACTCTGTTGAAACAATCCAAAGGTCATGTTATGAAATTCTGAAGGTGATGTGGTCTGTCTCCAATTCAAAAACGTTGCCTTCTGATTCTTTGAAGAAAGCTAAGGAGGATAAGGATTTTTTACAATCTTAAAATTAGAATGGATCAATATAAGTTATAATTCAATTAGGCATATTTAGGGTCCTCATGCGCTATTTTACCACAGAGTTCTGCTTTAGATTTAAGAACAAAAAAATGCTGTTGTATATTTTCCTAATTTTCCATAGAAGATTGCATATACCGAGCAAACCTTGGTAAAATTATTCATCTGGAATAACCATCAACTTGAATCTGTATGAACTTGAGGCCCTAAAGAAGGATATTGTAATTATATAACTTATTTTCTCATAAAAAAGATAAGTGAGGTCTCGCTAAATCAAAATTGGTGAAATGATATATTTGCTAGTGAATCTTTACATATGCTTGATACAAATAAATATATTCACAAAAGACTGTACATAGTAATTGAAAGAAGGGTTATCAAAATGTAAAACGTGAAGAATAGAGAAGTTTAATGAACCGAGGCGATGGAATTACATTGTCAACTCTATTGAAATAATGAGGTCATATTGTGAAATTTTAGACGTGACGAAATCTGTCTCGGATTTGGAAACATTGTCTTCTGATTGATCAAACAATGTTGAGAAAGATAAGAATTCCGGACAATATTAAGATGGCAGGGACACAATAGGCTCGCAATTAATCATACACATTCAGAATCTTCAGATGCTACTTTTTAATAGTTCTCTATTCATGATTTACAAAATTGGTTTCAGTTATAAATTTTCCTAATATTCCATAGAAAATTTCAATTATTGAAGGAGCGTAAATTTATAAAAACTAATAAACCTGAAAGGCTAATCGCTCGTCATACGAGAAAATTTTACAAAAGTGAAAAGTTTGTTTTCGTCAATGATTAATAAAGAAATAAAAGAAATCATCAATGTTCATTAAGGCTTTTTATTCATAACAATTGTTATACAAATGACGCGAGAGATTTTAGGAAGGATAAAAGATTTTTTAAATAATATTTATAGGTTCCGCAGTAGTTTTTGGCAAAATTATGATATTACTTGGTTTGGATGCTTTTTTATTAACAAATGAAAAGTCGAGATCAATAGATTCTGAGATAAAAATGAGAAATTGTAACGAGGTACAACTGTCAATTCCGTCGAAAATCATTATTTTATTTGCTGTAAATTGCAAAAAACTTATCTTGCGACAGAAGTGCAAGTAGTAAAATTTTTTTAGTTTTTCTCAGAGATGCTAAAAATGACTTCATAAAAATTGTATGTTGATAAATAATGAAATTTTCTCGAAAAATTGTTTAAACAAAAACTGACCAGGATTTCGGAAGAAAAAACAAGATATTCGTAATGACGAGACTTTTTTTAGCTGTTAAATAAATGGTGTCTTGAAAATCTCTTAGTTGGATAGAGAAGTGTGACTGGCAATAGTAGGTTTGTAAGATGTTTCTGAACCGTTCCCAAAGAAGGTCCAGGAAATCTTCGTGAGAACATAATTAATTAATGAATTAACTGATAATTGAATTTCTCCCGCAGATTCCTTGCGCCTTTCTTGGCAACGTCCTTTGATGTGCGAACATTGAGCTACTCCAGCGAACCAGCCAGAAACATTTTTTGGAATCCTTATTTGTTTAATTTGGACAAGTTTTCAATTAAAAAAAATCACACAAACAATCTTCTGCCAGTTATTTGAATTTTGTACTTACAAATGGTAAATTTTTTTTTTAAAAAAGTTTTCAAGAACATGGTTGAATTTTAAATCAAAGTGTTGAATCTTAAAAATAAAACCAATTTTTAACACAGTAATTCAACTTTCAACCAAGTAGTACATTTTTTAACTCGAAAAGATAACCTTTTAATTTTATATTTAATTTTTCTCACAAAAAGATGAATCTTCAATTGAGTGGAATAATCTAATACAAAAAAAGTTGAATTTTGAACGAAATACAAGAATCTCCGACTGAACTTTTGAATTTTCTGCCAAACAAGAGGAATTCTCTACAAAACATTTGAATTTTTAACCGAAGAGTTAAATTTTCAACTAGAAACGATGAACTTTTAATTAGAAATATCAATTTCCAAACACAAAATGGAATAGTTACATTCGCAGTTGAAGAATTTAACTGTCAAAGAATGAAAAGAATGAATTTTCTGCAAATTAAAAATTTTAACCAAAGAGTGAATGTTTTGTCTGAAATGATGAATCGTGAACAAAAAATGGATTTTTAACCAAGTGGTTCGAATTTTAAAGGATAAGTTGAAATTTTAATAAGAAAGAATGAATTTTCAACTAAGATGATGAATCTCCAAGAACAATAAAATGAATTTTGAACAAAAGAGTTTCAGATTCAGCCAACTAGTTGAATTTCCAACTGGAAAAGATTATTTCCTAAATAAAAATATTAATTTCTGAACTAAAAATGTGATAGTTACATTTAAAGTTTAAAAAATCGAATCTAAAAAAATATAATTTTTACGGAATATTCAAATCTTCAATTAATGACATGCATTTCTTCTTCGATGTTTCGATGACATTTCTACCGAAATATTTTAATTTTCAACCTCGAAAGACGAATTTTTAACAAAATAGTTTAGTTTGCAAACAAAGAGATAAACTTTGACTGAAATGATTAATCTTCAATAACAAAAAATGCGGTTTGAACGAAATAATTCAATATACATACAGGTAAGTACATGGAGAAAAATGGGTCTGCTAGAGTCACAGGATTTTCAGTTAAAATAGGGACAGCTTAGCTTTTTCCTAAAGCTTACAGAATTTTTTACAATATTTACTTCACTTTCAGGAATTTCATTAATTGACGGAAATTTCCTGAACAATGTACAGATTTTTTCATTAGATTTCACAACTTGAAGATGTAAATTTGACAGAAAAGTCCCTATTTTAATTGAAAATCGTGTAAGTTTAGAAGAATATAAGTTTTGCTTGTAGTTGGATCTTTAAAGAAATGATAACCTTTCAACTAAGAAAATTGATTTACCATCAAAAATAAGGAATATTCAACAAAATAGATGAATTATAAACTGAAAAATACCAATTTTAAACCACATAATTGAATTTTTAACCAAGCAGTAGAATTTCGAGCTGAACGAAGGAGTTTCGTACCAAAAAAACAGTAGAGCATAAATAAATTTTCCGGTGCCAAAGGTCAAGTAAACAGAATGAAAATTTTAGTTTGAAATGGCTATGTTTCGGATACTGTGTGGTCCCTTTTTAAGCCTGTAGTGAAAATGTTATTATAAATGATAAATTGAAATAAATAAATACATTCTTCGTATAAAAAATAGGCATAATAGTGCAAGTGAAAGTTCAAAAATAGCAATAACAAAAAACATTCTTCAAAGGAAAAATAAATAATAGTAAGTGAATAAAAAATTATTTAATAGTCATAAATCATACATATAGTGATTTATTCATTACCTGACATTGATTGAAATGACAAATGAAAGAGTTGTTGCTTCGAATAAATCGGAGCACAATGGATCATCCTTCATCCCAACAATGGGATTCATTATTCGAAAAATTAATTCGAAAATAAAATCAAAATATAATTTATATATTAATGTCGACAAAAGCTTCGATTAATATCACTGTGGAAATAAAGTGAATTAAAATTATGTGTAGAGAAAGAAAAATTTATTTGTATATAATGTAAGGTGAAGTTACGGAAATAAGATAATGAGATTAAAATTGCAAAATGATCAAAAACTTACCAAATTTAATATATGCACATTGTTGCGATTTTGGATTAACCAAATTAAGATTAAATATAATTAATTTAAATTCACATTTTTGATGAATTAGGAGAAATTTGTGAAGAGCAAAAACAGCGTTTATATATATGAAGTCTTTCAACTGTCAAATTTCAACCAGTGTTTACAAAGTCATCCATTAACAGTCGATTAGTACATTCCTAAAGTCAATGAAACTGGACATTAAGCATAAGGCGCTAAAATTTAAAAATCTATTATAAATAAAATTGTAAATTAAAATTAATTTTTACACAATAAACTATAAAAATTTGGAAGCCTGGAGTTGTCGTATCTAAGATTAACACTTTTTTTTCTTGTTTATGTAGAAAGATTCAATAGTTAAACGTTTGTTTAAATTTTTTTTACAAGCAAGAATCTTTGGATGTTGGGAATCAAAATCATGACCAGTCTCAATTTTATGTCTTTCGAGTGCCGTGATATTATCTGTATTTGAATTATGATGTTGATGTTCTTTAATTCTGTAATGTAATGGTCTACCAGTGTATCCAATGTAAAAACTGTTACAGTTAGAACAATCAAAACAGTAAACAATGTTTCTTTTGTGGAAAATATCTAATTTATCCTTAGTAGAATGAAATAAGTTAAAATTAGACTTGATTGGTCTAAAAATGACCTTAATGCCTTTTTGTCTTAATATTGAAGCTATTTTATCAGTAATACCAGAAATATATGGAACTACTGTAAAAGCTTTGAAATTTTGTGATTCCGTTTTATTGCCTGAATCATGAATGTTATTAATTCTTATTTTAATTAATTTATTATTTAAATTAAGTGGATAGCCATTACTAATCAAAATTTGTCGTAATAATTGCATGTTCTGTTTCCTGAATTGTAAAGAAGACAATTTTATAGCTCTATCAATAAGCCCAAAAATCATCCCCTTCTTTTGAGACCATGGATGTTGTGATAAGAAATGTAAATATCTGCCAGACCAACTTTTTTTATTGTACCAGTTTGTCAGAAGAGTTTCATTATCTTTTCTTATGACGGAAATATCTAAAAAATTTAGTGTGGAGTTTACTTCTTTTTCATAGGTAAATTTAAGATTTGAATTATAACTATTGAAAATATCTCAAATCTCTTGTAGTTTTGTTTCAGGAATGATCATGAAAATATCATCAACAAACCTTTTATGAAAGGGTACATTAAAACTGAGTGAAGATAAACAATCAATTTCAAGTGCTTCCATTACAATATCAGCTATTGCTGGTGATAATGGACAACCCATAGCTATTCCATCTATTTGCTTGTAGTTTTTGTTATTGAATTCAAAAAATGTAGATCTGAGGCAAAACTCTACTGCATTCAAAAATTCATCTTTGGGTATAAGGGTATTTGAGGCAATCAAGTCCCATTTGTTTTTGATGCATTGTAAAGCTAAATTGATAGGAATGTTAGGAAATAAGTTAACAACATCCAATGACACAAGAATGTGATGTTTTGGCATTTTAAAGTTTTTTAGGCAATTGACGAAATCCCAGCTATCATTAACATGGTACTCTGATTTTCCTGTTATCAATCTTAAATGGTCAGAAAGAAACTTTGCTAATTTGGAAGTAGGAATATTCATGGTAGACACATTCATTCTTAAAGGATTTCCCTTTTTATGAACTTTAGGTAGTCCATATGCTCTGGCGATTTAGATTTATCTGATAGTGAATTTGACATTTGTTCAATACATTGAGATTTGTTTATTGCACCAGTTGCATTACCGTTATCTGATTTCAACAAAATAATATCAGGATTATCTTTGACAAATTTTATTGCTGGACTAAAATCTAAGTTATCATGGAATTTCTGTTTGTTTGAATTTGGTGAATGAAGAAAATTTAGAATGGTCTGAGAGCATTGGACTTGTGGTTCATTCTGTATATCAAGGGGTAAATTCAAAATTCCATATTCAATTGAGGCTATAAAATCATGTGATGCGAAATCTTTTTTGTTGAAAAAATTATACAGAAAACCATGACCGAAGGACACAATTTTGACAACTTCTTCAGGTAGCCATTTTAAACTAAAATTTTCATTTTGTTAGTTGACCTTTGGCACCAAAAAATTGATTTATACACCAAATAAGAGGTCAAAACTGAAGAAGAATGATATATAACAGTAGACTCTTCAATTAAAAAAAAGAACTTTGAACCAAAAATATTTGGATTTTTTCATTAGGTCGTAAAATTAGTTATTGCGAGTTGATGATGCGTTAAAAGAACGAAGTTTAAACGTTAAGAATAGCCTAATGATGCATTTGTGAATTAAGTTTGTTCATAAAAAGTTAACACTTATCAACTTGTCAAAGAGCCGAAAATATAGTAACATGAGTAATTTCTGAGGAATTGTTAGTAAATATCACAAGAAACACTGTATTCTTAGTTTAAAAATGCATGAGACGGAAGAATTCCATAAAAACATTCTAAATAACAATGACAATAATTTATCGTTGCCCAAGTTTATAAGAAAGTTCACGACCTGGTTCTTCAGCTGATGCCAACTTTAAGCCCAATGATGATACGAGAATAGCACCGTCTAAGGCACAGACCTGACTGTAACAAATAGTAAACCACTATCTCACGGATATGCTCAGGATACTGGTGTAGTACAGACTTCAAGAAATGGCGAACTTTTGTCTCATGACTTTTTGCCGGATCTCCGCGGAGTACTGGCATAGTACTGGCGTACAACAGACTATAAGAAAATCGTGAAAAATAATTAAAATAACACCAATTGTTAAAGAATAGGTGTTATTTCAAATGTGTGGAACATTTTTTCTTCTCTAATGCTCCTCAGGGATTCAGTCAGATACATTTTTTAAATATTTTACAGCAAAAAAGTTTTTGATATGAACTTTTTTTTCATTTAGAGTGTTTACGTCTTCAAAATGAAAATGCCCTTTATTTTCTTCTTAAGAATCAAAATATGTATAAATATGTGTTCAGTTCATGTATTTTACAAACTAAACTTACACTAATTTAAACACATTTTTTTCTACCCGATAAAGTGCATCATCATGTCGGAAAACAAAGCTGGAAATCGCGATGGCCGCTAATGCAGTGGCAATACTGGTAGTCTGTACTAAACATCATTACCATTTCTGCCTCATGCCAGTACATCGCCAATACTGATACCCAGTACTCCTCCGGCTTCTCTGACAGGTACTCATTTGCCGTACTCTGCTAATACTTACTTCCAGTACTTCACTAATACTTACACGACTGCCCCAGTACAAAGTCATAGTACTTATAGTCATTACTGCGCCAATACTGATGTCCAGTATAGTATTTTAGTACAGTCCCGATGTTGGCAATCGGTACTAAATAGCGTTATCATCCCAAGACTACGCCGCATCGACGCCAGTATTAGCTACCAGCACCACGCCATTTTTGTCGAACTCTGGCCAGTGCTGACTCAATGCTGCACCAGTTGTAAATTTCTCATTGGAATGTTCCTTTACATGTTGGCTCATAGCCGTCCCGGTTTCTCCAATATAGCCTTTGTCACAAGAACAAGGGACTTTATATACTCCTGGATCACTAAGAGGTGCCTTTTTATCTTTAGGGTCATTTAGAAGTTGTCCTATTTTCGCAGGTGGCTGAAATATAGTTTGGATGTTATCTTTGTTGAGAATTCTTCCTATTTGTTCTGTGATACCTTGAATGTTGGGTAGGATGGTGGTCGTTTTTTTTCACTTTTTTAGTAGGTTGTGTTGACATGTTTTAATGTTTGCTGAATAGTTCCAATTTTCTATGTAAAATAAATAAGGCATGATATTTGCAAAAACGGTTTCTTATAGTGAAACTTTTTTCACTAACATAATTCAAAATTGATGCAAGAACGGAAAATTTTCCTTGATTCGAGGCAAATCGAATGTCCTATATTATTAATACACTTCATTGAAGATTAAGGAAGTTGTGCTTATTGATATTTGAAGCATCCCTCACAGCAAGGGACATCGACAGAATATCCCATTTATCTCACACGATATCGCAGGCATATCCCAGGAGATCCCAGGGACATCGCGAATGATCTCCTACGGGGCGGAAATCTCGATATCCCTGGAATGTCCCAAAGATATCCCAGAATATGCTGAGGATATCCCATTAATGTCCCAATTTTCGTAGAACGGGATATCTTAATTTTCATAATTCGGGACATCCTAGAATATTCTTACGATGTCACATACTTAAAATGCAGGATATGCCAAGGATGTCCTGAAGATGTCCCAAGATATCCTAATAATATAATTTTTTATAATATTAAAAAAAATTCATATATGTACCATTTACAATAAATAATTCATACTCATTGTTCTTTAAATAAACAAAGTCATCATTATTTAAAAAAATATATATTTTCCCGGAGCTACAAAAAAAAAAAGAATCGAAGATAGTATGTAGAGCCGTCTTTTCATAACTTTTCAGTCTTGTCTTTTTCAACAGTTGAGACTTGTTGTTGACGTATAGGTCGTTTTATTAAATTTAGAAAATTGTTTCAAGTGTCAAAATTTTGAGATGATTACTTGTTAATTCCGTGTGTAAATGCAGATAATATTGTATAGGTATATGTATATTTATTATAATGCTTTTCTATATTATGTATATGTGTAGATTTAAGTAGAACGTACAACCCGTATAACGTACAATAGATACACATAAAACTAAATCAAAATTTGAGAAAATCATGAAAAAGCTAAACCAATTTTCCATTAGTAGGTATATCAATTTCAATAAATTCTAGCATGCAAGCCATGCAAGCTGCAGATTTAGAAATATCAGAAGTTTCGGCTTTTTCCACATTATACAGTCAACTTAACCTCAAAAGTGCAAAAACTGTCTAAATGTATAGTTTAACGAGTTTAATCGGTTTTACAATGGAAATCAAATCAAAGTGAAAGTAAGAAATGAAAAAATTGATTAATTAAATGGACATAAAAAATGGCATTACATATATCACAAATATCATATCATCAAATGTCATATAATCACAAATAGAAACAAAGTGGAAACATTCGAGATTTACAGCTAGTTCATTTTTGTTTCTAATTACACACATACTTTTTTTGTTTACATTCATCTTGGCAAAATTATTATTTAAAATGTGTGTAGAATATATATAACGACTTATTTTCAAGCAATGAATTATCTGGCCCCACCCTACCCGAAACATTATCTTCAAAAAGTATGAACTTCAGAGCCTGCAGATTGTTATTTTAATTGCATAGCTTTTTCCTCATGCACAAGATACTGTGAGATCTTTCTGAACGAGGGGTTGACAACTCGTCTGAAAAGTGTACATCTACTTCTGACTTCAAGTTAATTCAAAATAATTCAGGATATTTGAAATATTCCAAGATGTTTCGAATACTTCAGGATACTTCGGAATGTTTCAAGATGATTCAATTCATTTCAAAGTACTTTAGAATATTTCAATGTACTACAGCATACTTCACCTAATTGAAATCTTTCGTTTTAATTATGTTAGTATTTCTTATCCCTTACATAGGTATATTTTAAGGCAAGAACATATTCTAAAATACTTCATTTTTCGAGGTATCTTAAGATATTGCAAGGTTTTTCAGTATATTTCAGTGACTTTGGGAAGTTTCACATCATTGCATTTCAAGCTTATATTTTTAATCGTTCTTAATCATTTTTTCAAATAAAATGTTTGATTAGTTTGCAAGATTTCATCAGTTTACAAAAATTCCTATCATTTCGCAGTTTTTAAAGTTTTTCGAACCCTGAGATCAAATCGCATCTCCAAATTTTATTTGAAGACAAATAGAAAAAGAAAAGGAAAGTCAATCAATAATAAAAACTCAAAAAGTGATCTTAACATGAAATGTTTTTAATATTTCCAATTATTTCTTGACTACTCGTATAATGTAGCGCAGTACTTATAAATGGAGGAATTTGTACAGTGAATCAGATATGTGGAATTCATTAAAAGCGCACATCGATCAAATGCTATTGAATCCAGTCTTTTTGTGAAAGGTTTTTCAAATGATCTGGAAATTAAGTAATCAAATCAGCTTCTGTTGGCGCCCATCATGCAGAATCTAATACTTTTTGAATTCGAAATTTCTCAAAGTCGACCACAAAATTTCGAATTTGGTATTTAATAGAATTATTTTCTTTACTAATGGTTTTATCATTTTTTCAAACAGTTTTGGAATTTTTAAGCATAGAGCTACATTAGAAAAAAAATCCACAACAATTTTATAATATTCTAAATGTAAAATTTAGGAAATTTTCTGTAATTCGAATTTTGACTCCTGGATGCTATTAATTTTTTGTCTAGTGTATTGCTATGCTAAACAAGTTCACAGATGCAGAGAAAAAGGTGTAGACCAGAAGTTATAAATATAATCTCATTGAATACCTAAATGAAAATTTTTTTATTCTGTTGTATTTCCTATTTTGATTCCTGGGTCTTGGCGATTTTTTTCCTAGTGCATATTAATTACTGGGAAAAAGGTGAATTAAATATGAATTATCTCTTAGAAAATAATTGAACGAAATCCGCAAAAAATCAGGATGACTTTTTTGACTGCACTTTTCTAATGTGTTTAAACTTAAACAACATAAATGTTGTTGTTAACTTTTTTTTTAGTTTTCCTATGGAAATTTATCTTTAATTTTTGTGAATAAATTAATTTTGTTGATAAAAATTATTCCTCTTGTATGGAAAATTCATATTTTATGGTAGAGAAGTCATATTTCTTGATTGAAAGTAAACTTTTATCTGGAGCATTGATCTTCCTTCTGAAAAAATAATCTTTTTGACTACACTGTTAGAAAAAAATTGTCGCTGGCTTTCTGCACGTTATAGTTTTTTTTTTATCTAAAGAAATTAATTCTTTGGCTGTATTTTCTTGATTGAAATAAATATTTCGTACATTTGAGAAAATGATTCCTTCGACTCAAAATATCTAGATTCGTTGAAATCTGATTAGCCCTTCAAAGAGATATTTATTTGGTTCAATAAGTTCAATCCTTTCAATTGATCAAGATACATTTGCATCAATTACATTTTGCACACTTGAATGAAGCCTTTGAATTTATTTGAATCAACGAAATAATTATTTCATTCAAAAGAATATTAATTAAGTTGAATAAAATTGGTGCCCAGATGAATATTCATTTCTTCAGTTGAAGAAAATATTTTATTTGATTAGTAGGATTTTGTCACAAAAAAATTATTATCATGGTTAATTAAGCATTTATGAAATTTTTTGAAAGAAATTTTTTTTTCAATTTAGAATAAGAAGGACGATATTCCAAATATATGTTTCTTCTGAATAAATAAATATGACACTAAGACTGCAGTGTACATTATTTGGATCACATTGATCGCCTGTCATTTTTACTAGAAATTTTACTTTTAGTCAACTTTATTCAAACAATCAGTAGTCCTAAGTACATTTATTTATTATAACAAAAAATCAGTAGACTTCCACTAATGAATCATGAGGTATCTCGACTAATCGAATTAGTAATTTCTTACTAATCTCTAGTGGCCCACGTT
This sequence comes from Andricus quercusramuli, assembly GCA_932178445.1. NCBI lineage: Eukaryota > Metazoa > Arthropoda > Insecta > Hymenoptera > Cynipidae > Andricus > Andricus quercusramuli. The sequence continues at coordinate 11,592 of CAKNXH010000370.1, forward strand.
TCCCTAATCTAATCGGTAAAGTATCACTAGCAATTAGTTAAATTTCACCACTTTTGATTCATATAGAGAGACCTCAAAGTAGCTTTTGCCTAAGGAAAAAAGCTATACATTTAAAACAACCTTCTTCAGGCACTCAAGTTCATACTTATTTAAGGCAAGTCATTTTCACAAGGTTTGCTATATAATTGCAATTTTTTGTAAAAAATGAGAAAAATGTACAGTCAAAATGAATTTTAAAAATCTAAAACAGAACTCGGTTGCAGAATAGCACGTGAAGACTCTGAATGTATTTAATTAATTGGATCAGCGAACCAGAGAAGCCTTGTGTACAGATTTTCATACAAAATTTGGAATTTTCTAAAAATTTAGTCCGTCATCTTGGATCCGCCATTTTGAATTTTGCAAATCTGTTAACAAATTCGTGATCAGCAACATCTATAAATCTGCATAAAAAGTATTTCATAAGTGTTGCAATTTTCTGCAGCCTGATATTGGAAAAATATATTCGGTTTTCCTCAAACCAGTCCAACATTCAATCTAGAAGCTGAAATTTTTGACAAAAAATATGACTTTTATCAAAGAGTTGCATTTTCAATAAAATAATTAACTTTTGACCAAAGAGAACAATTTTTAGTGAAACGATATGTTCTAGTTTGAATAATCATCGAAGTGTATTTTCATTACTTTTATAATATTAGATTAAAATATTGATTTTTTAAAAATCATGTTCATTTTCCTTTACACACTTTTTGATTTTGGACTACTCACTTTTTAATTTCGACTACACAACGTATGTCGGACTTTTCAACATCTTATGGCCTAAATAAATGATAAAATTATACATTTGTAAAACGAAATACTCATTGTTATTAGCACATTACATTTTCTTATTGTGCACATTTTTTTAGAGAACAGAATTTATATTTCGTATGTATGTTCCTTCCTTAAGGCTCATGTGAGGGTTAATGCCACCTAGAAGACTCATCTGAAAAAATCAATTCCAAATGATGGCGCAACTAATGATTATTATCGAGAGCCAATTTTTTTTTTCTTGGAATCTCAAATCCATATTTGAGGCAGAAAGTCCTTGCGAATTCTCAACACTAGCGTTAAATATGTTAAATTTCTCAAATATTGGATTTCCAAAGAAGCAGAAAAAAAATAAACAACTGGCGCGATATTCAAAATAGAAAAATTATTCCAACAGACAAAAGAGTGATGGTTTGTATTAGGTTTCAATGAATGATTAAAAACCATGACAAATGTATCTTATTAGAAAATATATTTCCATAAAAACACTGAAGGAAGGACAAATACATTAAAAGTAAAATAATGACTCAAAAAATTCCGAAATGAACTCCTATGTCTGTTGGAATAATTATTCTTCTAATTTGTATATCGCGGGCCAGACCTTTTTATTTTTCTTCTCCTGCTTTCGAGAGGCAACATTCAAGGAATTTTACCTATTCATTGCAAGTCTTGACGATCTGAAGGGACTTTCCGCCGAAAATACGGATTTGAGCTTCCAAGAAGAAAAAAAATTGACCCCGGATAATCATTCGTTACGCTATAATTTGGAATTAATTTTTTCAGTTGACTTTTCTAGGTTAAATTACCCGCTCCGTGAGCCTTGAATTTAGAAAATCGCAATAAGATTTGGGTGTAAGAAGTCAGTGAAAATCTTACAATATGTTACATGGGTGAAGGTGGTATTGGAAATTTTATAAAAACACGTTACGTAATTTGTGGATGAGGCTCATTTATTTATTTATTCATTTATTAATATTTCGTAACTGTATGGTTATTACATTTTAATGATATTACGCATATTATTGAGCACTACTACTATTGTGAGGTAAATTGGAAGAAATACAATTACAGTTATTAGTAAAATAACACACTACTTTTTTACGTTTAGTGTACTACGTACTAGAGTAAATACTAGATTGCGTTCATAAATAGTGCCGAAAAAAATTAACCAACACATTGACTTTATATCATGTTTTTCGTAAAAGCAAAGACATGATTAATTACACTGCGTATCGCACACTTAAAGATATTACATAAACAATTTTTTTTCGAGCATTCAACAAATAGATTCTTACATATGTAAAATTATCTTTTTACGAAATGATCTCACCCCAATATTAACGCTTTTTTGATGTTCGCCATTTTGTTTCTGGAAATGTTCACGTCAGATTCGGAATCAATCACCTAAGAAACATACATAGACATAATTAGATTTTTGTACATATCGAAGGGTTTGCCAACTTTTTGTCGCAAAACCGTGTCAATCTCCGTGCCAGTTTGCTGGCCAACTATGCAAGATTGCTCGAAAACTCCAAAAAACCATGTGTTTCTTGATTTTTTTAGAAATTATTGGTTCTGTTGGAGAAATTTTTAGCAAAAAATGGTAATGCTCTATAAAATGCATCTTTTATTGTTTCATTTTGTTTCATTTCATTTTTTTCTCCTTCTCGAGTAAACTTGAAAAATGTAAAAAGGGGATATTTTTCAAAATCATTTGTCATTTTGAATTCAACATACTAATATTAGGTAGCGTTCATTCAATAGTTCAAGCTTGTTATCCATGTAAAATTTCACAAAAATTAATTTCAAAACAATGAAATGTTCCATTTTTCTTTCAACATTGGTGGAAAATGTTTTACATATATGTACGAAAGATTATAACTATTTTTACAGGAAAATACAAATACGAATAAATTAAGACAAAAATTTCAGAAAATAAGTAGTTTCATCTATCGTAGAAGAAATTTATATTTTTTTGTATATTTTTAATATATTGTCATACGTTTTCGTATTTAATTGTAGTTTTAATATTTGACAAGAAAGCATGCTAGAATTTGACATTTTTTCATCCACAAAGTTGTTGTATCTTTACCTAGAATGATAATGTATTTAAAACACTGTATAATGAGATAATTTGACGTTATACTATTCAAAGCAGCTGCTATTACAAAAAAGTTTTAAGTTTGAACGATAGAATATTAAGATGTCATAATCTCTATGAATAAAAGAAAGATTAAGTTTCAGAGCTGCGATTAATTCTAGACTTTTTTTGGATTTTCTATTGCATTTATTTCCCCTCAGCCTGCACAGATAAAGAAACCTTTTGATGCCTCAGGATAAATTTAGAGCATTAGAATAGGATATTGAATATTGAAATGTATGTTCTTGTAAAAATGTTATTTACCGTTTTTGCAAGTTTTAAACAAAAATTTCGGAAAAACACAATCTTCGATTCAAGCTTTCAAAATTAAGAAATTTTAAATATACAGTATTTAAAATTCAACTAAAAATTACAGAAATAAAACTAGAACAATTCCAAATTTTTAATAGCATCTAATCTTAGAATTTGAAAAAATGTAAAATCGAATAGTTTTGAAATTACAAAATAATCTGTTGTCTAAATCTTTCAAAATTTTATATTTTCCAATGAAAAGCCTAAGTGAGAAGTTTCAAATGAAGAATTTGCATGTATATGTTATGTTTTCAAATTGAAGTCGTTAAAAATTTCAAAATATTCAATCGAAACTCTTCATAGTCACACAATTTTCCATTTGATACCCTTAAAATATAAATTATTTGTAATTAAATCATTTTGAATTGAAAAGTGGTTTAAGATACCGGTTCTAATTATTCATTTGAATAGTTATATAAAATATTTACCAAAGGAAAATAAGAAAGCATTAGAAACGATCTTATGTTTAAATAGCTATAATAAGCAACGGATAACATTTTTTTGAATCCCTGATTAATCGTTTGACGATGAACCAATTTTTGAATATAGTCATCTAAATATACCATATTTTAATATATCGATTGACTTTATATTTTATTATATTTTACTTACGAACAGAATAAATAAATATAATAAAAATGAAGAGGCGAGTACAAATAATTGAGCATATACAAAATAAATATATAAATAAATATATAAGTAAAATCAAATAAAAAGCATACACAAAAACTGGTTCTGTTTCATTTTTGCCCGTGATCGTCTCCAGAAAGTGAGCCCTATTAGGCTCCGATTAATTAAATTTAAAGGTTCCTACACTCAGAAAAATGTTTGTTTGAATCAAACAACATAATTTGTTTAAATTTGTTTCATTGAAAGAAACAAATGTTTTGCTTAAATTAAAAAAAAGGTTTATTTAATTTTAAGAAACGGAAAATATTTGCCTTATTGATTTAAAAAAATAATTTGTTTAGTACAATTTGTTTTATTTAAACAAAAAATTGGCTTTTATTAAACAATGCACTTCTTTAAAATTTGTTTATTTGAATTCATAAAAATATCTACTTGATTCAAACAAAAAATGTAACGCAAAGAAGTGCTAGAAAATGCCGCTAGGCGTGCTAAGGTGCTGCCGGCAGGTTTCCCTACTGTACTAAACTAAAATCTAAATTGATTTTATCCTTTGATTGATTTTATGGAATTTTACTTTTTTGAATGTTGTATGATTCTAACGGTTCTGATTTACTGGAAAACTTAAAATTAATTGTAAAATGGACGCAGTGTCTCGAGAGTTGGAACTAACTGAATTTTGGGGCTTCACCTTGGATATAGTTGAAGATTTTGCAGATGAGTGAGTCTTTTTATGATTTCTAACCTCCTTTCTTTATAAAGATGATTTATGAAATCGATGTTTTTTATCAATTCTAGTTGTCGCTGTATACTGAAAAGGAGGAACACTTATGTTCAATTCAATTGTCAGACTCTGGTTCATTTCTAATTATTCCATTTTATAACTTTTTAATTCAGAAGTGACAATAAGCATAATTAGTAATTAAACAGTAGTAAACTTCCGGATTGAATAAGTGTTCCTTCTATATATAGCGATAATTATGATTGAAAAAAAACATATTATCGAGCTTATAAATTATTTTGATAAAAAATGCTCAATTTTGAGCTTAAGTGTAAAAAGAAAAAGATTTACTTCACTTGAGCAAAATCTATAATTAAGTTAAAAAATATATATTTAATGTAAACAAGAACTTTACTTAACTTAAACAAGAAATTTATTTAAACTTACCAAAAATTTGTTCGAACCAAATAAATAAGGAGAAACAAAAAATTTCTTTGAATCAAACAAATATTTGTTTGATTCAAATAAATTTTGTGTTTGTCTTTATTTATTTGGTTGGAACAAATTTTTGATTATTTTAAATAAATCTTTTGCTTAAATGAAGCAAATTTCTTGTTTATATTGAATATAGTTTTGTTAAAATCAATTATAGGTTTTGTTCAAGTGAAATAAATATTTTTTTTTTTAAATGAAGTATTTTTCCTGCTTACATTAAACACATTTTTTTTCAAATTGAATATAATTTTTGTTTGAATTGAACACTTTTCAATGAGATAAAACGTTTCAATTCACACAATTTGAGAGTGAATGCGTAAAAAATTAGAAAAATATACAAAGATTCAAATCAATTAATTTGAAACTGAAAATATTTTGAAACTGAAAATATTTTTAAATGTTTATTTGAAAAAATAAATAAATATCTGTCAAATTTACCAGCTTTTTAAAGAAAGGAGGTTAGAAAAAAAACATGTTTCATGAAAACCGGGAAAATGATGTAATTATACGCAGAACACCTTGAGAGTCCATTTTCTAATAATTTTCACTTTTTCCAATCAACCAGAGAACAATTACATCACCATAAAAAGGATCAACGCGTGTGGATTAACAATGGAAGCAATCAAAGGATTGATCAATTTAGATTATAGGTTATACAGCGCTCTGCCGGCAGCGCCCGAGAACGCCTCGCGGCACTTCGTAGTACTTCTGCGGATTGAATTTTTTGTTTGAATCAAATAAATATTTCTATTAATTCAAATAGATCGGTTTTAAGCAAATGCATTGTTTAATAGAAACCAATTTTTTGTTCGAATCAAATAAAGTGTACTAAACAAAGTATTTGTTCCAGTCAATAATGTAAATATTTTCCATTTCTTAAAATTAAATAAATTTTTTTTTAATTCAAGCAAAAAATTTCTTTCTTTCAATGATATGAATTCAAACAAATGTTGTTCTTTGATTCAAACAAACATTCCTCTGAGTATATGAACCAGAGTGTCAGGCGACCAATTACATGGTATATATGCCGCGGCTTTATAATTTCAAAAATTCAAATATTGTGTGGAAGTGTTGAGAAATGGTTACAAATATAAGGCCACGTCTGCATGGGCACATTTTATTATTTAAGAGGTGAAGGAGCGAAGGGCTGCTTGGAAAAAAAGAATTATTTTGACATTCATTCTTATTTACCTTACTTTACTCATGTTAAAATAGATTAAATATGAACATAATTCTAATTATTTTCAAGCAGCCCTTCGTCCCTTTCGCCTCCTGTTTTTTGCATAATTCTGAGAGAAAAATATAAAGGTTTATTATTTTAACCAATAAATAGTATGTATCCAGTTTCGTCTATAAAGTGTGATGCAAAAAATTCAATATATTTGTTTCAGTTTGCATTAAATTTTTAAATTACCCGCTGGATGGATATTGGCGGCGTATCCATTGGTTCCGAATATCGCTCCACCTATTTCGTGCAACACGTTCTGCAGATAAAAATTCACCTTCGGCCACATAATCACCCACTCGAGGAGTTTCCACTACTGGGTGTTCTGTAAGAAGAATATAGCCAATAATGAAATTGAAAAATTTGAATAATTCGACGCCTCCATTTAATATGCGTCTATGTGCTGACAGTGCTCTGTATGAGACTATTCCCTATGCTTATCCACAGCGCACGGTCTCATACACGGCGCTCTCAGCACGTAGACTCATGTTGAATGGAGGAATCCAATTTTGAAACTGAAACTACTAAGTTGTATCTACTAAGTTGTGAGTCTACTAATAATAATTGTCAAAGAAATTAGACTTTTTTTATTCCAGACATTTATTATTATTTTAAAAACCTCCTATATAACAAAAAAGTAAGGTCGGTTAATATTAACATGTGCCATGAGCATTTTAAAGGGTTTCTATAAGCCACATGGCCCAATTTTCGGTGATTTTTTACTCTCGCCCACGCGGTCCGTTTTTCCGATTTCTCCTGTCGTTTCTTACCATTCTTTGGCTCTAGGTTTACCCATTCTCCTAACAAAGCATGTGGTTTACAGAAGGTTCTTTACGGGCTATCCATATAAATTACGTAACACATTCTTTGCCAAGCTCTTGCTTGTCCCCTCCCCCACGTTACAAGTTGAAAAGTGGGTTAGACCTCCCCCCCCCCGCCTACAGTACGTACGTTTTTTTAAATATATCAACGTGCGTTCAACTTTATATCTGAAAATTCAATGATTTTCAATTTTAAACTTCAAACTTTTATATATTCAAGAATTTTTGATAGTAAATCTTCAAAATGGAACTGCATATTTCAGAAGAAAAGATTCATAATTACACTGTTTTAAACTATGAAAATTTCTAGTTATTGAATCTTCAATTGAAATTTTAAAAGTTGAAACAATTCAAATTGCAAATTGTTATAATTGAATATTATTCCATAGTACATCTTCAACATTAAATTATTTTTAAAAACGTTTAATATGATATGCTTTAGAAGTATAATTCTTGAAGATTAGATATTTTTCTATATTACATTTTTAAAAAGGAATAATTTTGAATTGTAACTGCGAACCTGTACATTTTTCAATCAAAGGGATTTTGATTTTGAAAATTTGCAAATAAAAATTATGCAAGTTTTAAGTTTCACAACTGAAAATTCTGTAATTATGATGATGTGCATTTAAAACCTCTTTACTTTTCGAAGATTCAGAAATGAAAACTTCCAACTTTTGAACTTTAAAATCATCCAAGTTTAAGGATTTTGAATTGCACGTCTTTAAAATTAAAGATTTCTTAATGGAATATTTTAAAATTAAAGAACTCTCTATTGTAAATCTTTAAAATAAAACCACACATTGGAAAGAAAATTCTACATAACATTATTTCAAACTCTAATCCTCCCAAATTAATGAAACTTTCACTGTAAATCTTGAAAATACACTACCGTCGGAAATCGTGTGCACGACTCGCGTGAGCGCTATTAAAAATCAATGCTGATTTCGAACGACGATATTTCGGCGAAAAAAAGAGATAGGGCATTTTTTAAAAAACAGTTGGAAAGCTCATGAAATTCCAAGTCTATTGGTACCCAACAAATATTTTTTTGACCTTCTAAAATTAGTACAGCACTTGAGAAGTTCAAAAAAAAAATTCAAGATTTTCTCAAATTTTCTACCTCAAATTCAACTTTTTGCACGACCTAGGAAAAATTTTTCAAAAACCTGAAACTTAAACGGCATGGAGCCTGAAATCTTATCTTTAATTTAAGCCAAGAAAACTTAAAAAATCTTCATGGGTGCCCGAGGTATGATTAAAAATGTTCAATCGTATCTGAGCTCAATTTTAATCGACGATCACGGTTCTCGGGCGGTCTTCTACTCGCCTCCTTCGTTGAGGCAGGCCCGAATAGGCCACGCACAGAGGTGGCGCCTAAGTGGACATTGTCCTATTCTTTGATATGGAGATAATATTAGATTCAAATAATTGTCAACACTCACAAATAACAATAAATATTTTTTTTCATTCACCATAATTTGAAATAAAAATTACTAATGAAGAGAACCAAAAGTATAAGAGGCGCCACCTTAGTGCGTGGCCTATTCGGTCCTGCCTCAATGAAGGAAACGAGCAGCGGACCGCCCGAGAACCGTGATCGTCGATTAAAATTGAGCTCAGATACGATTGAACATTTTTAATCATACCTCGGGCACCCATGAAGATTTTTTAAGTTTTCTTGGCTTAAATTAAAGATAAGATTTCAGGCTCCATGTCGTATAATTTTCAGGCTTTTGAAAAAATTTTCCTAGGTCGTGCAAAAAATTGAATTTGAGGTAGAAAATTTGAGAAAGTCTTGAATTTTTTTTTTGAACTTCTCAAGTGCTGTACTAATTTTAGAAGGTCAAAAAAATATTTGGTGAGTACCAATAGACGTGGAATTTCATGAGCTTTCCAACTGTTTTTAAAAAAATGCCCTATCTCTTTTTTTCGCCGAAATATCGTCGTTCGAAATCAGCATTGATTTTTAATAGCGCTCACGCGAGTCGTGCGCACGATTTTCGACGGTAGTGTAGAAGGGTTTTAAATTGCAAGTAATTAGAATACAAGAAAGTTTGAATGCCAATATTTTAAAATTGAATGATCCTACAAAATATTGAAAACTACATATCTTCAAAATATAAAACTTGAAAATTGAATGATTTTCATTGCTATATCTTAAAAATTCTAGAATTTTTAATTCTTATTCTTTAAAATTGTAGAACTTTGAATTGCAAATATTTAAAATTTAAGAATGATTAATTTTGAGAATTTCACAATATAAAATGTTGCAAGTTTTAAGTTCTGACATTTAAAAATTTGTTATTCTGATTATTCAGATTTGAATTTTTCTTTATTTGGGAGAATTAGAATTAAAGACTTATATGAAGGAAGCTATTAAAATTATGATATTCAAAATCATCTAAAGTTAAGAATTTTTATCCATATGTCTTTGAAATAGAAGGGATTTCAATTGTAAATCTTTAAAGTTAAACTATTCAAAGAAAAATTTAACTTTAGACATTTAAAATTAAACAAGTTAGTGAATTTTCAATAATAAACATCATCAAAATGGATCAGTGTCGATAATGAAGAACATCATAAAGACAAAATTGGATCAAAAAACCGTTTCTTCAAATCAAATATATTTTTACTAGTATTATATAAATACAACTAAACATCTCCAATTATTGAATTATTTATTCATTCAACCTTAACATTTTGAGGATCGGTTGCGATCGTAATTAACGCTAATTGAAATTCAATAAGACGAGAATATAAAATTTTCTCAAATCTTTTATCAAATCACTTATAACTTTATATTTCTAACAACAACTTATAGGATTATAGTTCTTAACTGGAGGTTCTAGACATTTTCACTTGATGTTCATTCTTTCGTTAAATCCTGAAAAGTACGTAACAAAATTTAAGGGCTATTTTGTGAATAATGAAATGCGGAAGTCACACATAAAAAGTTTCATAACTTGGGGGTTGTCGAAATTTAAAAAGTTCTAAAAAATGCTGTGCTTTTACGGATACATTTTTCTAGAACCTTGTATTGTAATGACACTGAACTTGGACGTCATACTATAATATATAAATATAATATATGAAATATATAAACTGTTACGTAATTTATGGATGGCCCCTTACTTCATGTAAAAACTATAATATAAAACACTCCAGGGGCAGCTCCAGAGGAAGGCTTTGGATTCCATATAATTGGTTTTAGATTGTGTTATAACTTTTACATTACCAGTTCCATTAGATTCTGTTGTATAAAACCTCCCAGTAAATGTGTTTGAGTCATGGTCTAACTCTACATTGTATATTCCAACAGTCGCTCCACGACGAACCAGTTCAGCACCATGCGAAAACCTTACTCTCCCTACTAGTTGTGGTACTGATTATGTACAAAAAAATATAGTCACCAATTATTTCAAGGATACAAAATTTCTTTCATTAGAAAAACTATATATATTAAGCTGACCGCAAACTTCACTAAGAAGGTCTTTTGAGGAGCAGGATTTTATAACCGCCAGTGCATTTTTCTCACTGAACGGATTTGGCCTTTGCACGATTTTCGAATCAGTTTGAAAATTTAATTTAAAAAGTACATATGCTTATCGGAAATAAAATTGTGCATCTTTTTTCTTTGACCAAAAAAGTTGTAGCGTCGACCGTTTTCGGAGTATTCCCGAAAACCCTGCTTTGAAAACACAGACTGTTTTGTCATTTTTACTTCATCTTGATGTAATTCGGCTAATTCTTGAAATCGTTGAAGAAAATTTACAAAAAATTTTATAATGACGTTCTATGCGTGGTACGGTAAATAACTAATCAACATTAAAGTTTGAACAAAAATGATACATTTCTATCCGATACATTACATAAATCATACACGCATATTTAACCTCATGTGAGTCGAGCGAATTTTGAGCAACAAAAAACTTCCAGCAAGAAAGTTCTTTATAAAGGTATAAATATGTTTTTCACGGAAAGAATCATTCAAAATAAACCATCAGGAACAAGTTATGAAAGTTTTACTTGAGCCGCCTGGCCCATTTCTGCGCAATTACTTGCCTAAGACGACGTATTATCTATTGGTCGGAATTGAACGTTTGAACACATAAGATAATTTGTGAAAGATGAATTTCAATTGCTCTACAATTGAAAAGAAAATCTTAGATGCATCAGTAAGTATGTAAACATCAAGGTCAAACAAAACAATACAATGCTCTCCATATTCGTAATATTATATATAGAGCTTTTTCTTCTATTCTTTGTCTTGCCCCGCATTTCCTACCAAAGAAAGATGATTTAAAAGAAATATAATTAACATTCAACAATTCAATTCATTAAATTCCACCAAAGACATAGTACTTCGTCCGGAGAGTGAACGCGTTGAGGGTAAAAAAATAATAACTTTTGTTAGAACAGGGAAGTTCATATGTTACTTACGTCATTCAATTTCCTATAAGAATATATAATTTTTAAGTTAAAATTCGGAACTTTTTCCAGAAACCTCTTGGGGCCAACGCCGTTCAACGAGAAAAATTCATTAGTGGTTAGAAAATTAAAATTTGATTTTTTTCCTGAAGGCTAACATTTTTTTCTTAGTTCCAAAAAAAAATGATATACTTACATTGTTGATTATTTGAAGCTCGACGTTGGCCGGTGCGTGGATGTGCCATTGCACGCTGCCCTACTGGAAGACGTGCTGTCTGTGCTCCACTAGTATGCGAGCTTCCAACTAAATGTGTAACATATAATGTGGGGATTTTTATTAAAGAATTATTTCAATGAGCCTCAATAGTTTGCTATTGGTCCAAAATAAAGATAGCCCAAATCTAATCTCAAAGTTAGTAACCTTAACACATTAACACTGGTTTTAAAAACACACTATGTTAAATGTAATATTTTTTTGTAGCTTTGAAATCTACGCCGTAAAATTACTACTACAAATTTTTGAGAGGCACTATATTTTTTTACAACAACTCTGCTGAAAGTGAAGAGAAAGGTATTTACCCTCTAGGCCTAGGAACGCCTTCTGCAAGACCTCCTACTAAGCAAAATAGACCTACGAATCTTTAGTCGACCGGACGTACCGTGCAAAGTGTGGACATTATATTTTCGCAGAAACTGGGCCATTGGAGCTCGAAAATTATCGTTATTATTCAAAAAGTATATGATGATGAGTCTATAAGTGATACTCAAATTGAAAGGTAATAACCATAATTACTTATAAATGACCACAATTTACCATAAATTCGTCATTTTCTTCAAATGGATTATGATGCGGGAGCAATATTTCAATTACCATGTTTTTTCAAACCTTTTTGTCAAATAAATGTGTTGAATTGAATCGTTTTATTCTTATATTGAAAACTGATTTTCAAAATTCAAGGGTAAGAAAAATGTGACATTTATTCCCAAGTGAAAAATTCATACATAACAAAAGACTAATATGTTTCATTTGTTTCATACAGAAGAAAAATTTATGAAAGAAATGAAAAATATCATTGTCTTGTCCGCTATACATAAACTACATATCTACAACTTTTTCACCTGAATTTGCATGAAAACCCTGATAAAAACTCAAGATCTATACTCTATAATGTAAAATTTCATTTAATCAAGACACATGTATACAGCAGTATTTCTATTTATATTTTACTTGACCAAAAGTAATTGTATTGTTACATAAAAGTCAAAAATGTTATTTTGACAATAAATAAAAAATGCCCATTTTCCTACATATTCAATGAATTATTGAAATTAACATAATTATTTTTCAGAACTAGATTCTGAGGCTTCCTTTGGTCTGAGTTATTAAGCTTCAAAGGCAGATACCTATAATTTTTGCGCCTTCAGTAGTCGGGATATTTGTAGAAGAACATGAAGAAAATCTCTGAATTCCCTTGAAAAAATATTGTTGAAACTGATGTGCCTTGTTCAAACGAATGAGAGTTGCTTAAAAAATAAAGCTGATGTATTGAACACGTGTACAATTTATAAAAAGGCTACCTTAATTTGGATTCTGTAACAAAAAACACGGCTTTGTGAGGAAAAGAATCGTTTAAATAAATAAATTTTATAATACTGTTATAATAATACTGCTTATAATACTGTTCAAAGAACGAACTTCTTATGGGAAAAGAGGGCCAGTGCACGTCCGGAATATAACACAATCTGCAAGTGGTCGTTCGTTGTGAAACTATAGTGCTATATAAGAGACATTTTGGTTCTAAAGGATTTGTTTTAATTTTCCAAGTTTTGGAAGTCATGCTTTATTCAATGCTTGGGTTTGATTTTTTCATATTAGATTTTAGACATTTCCGGAACCGATTATTGAATTTTGTTGAAATTTCAAGGAAACACAAAATTTTGCCTGAAAAATGTTGAAAAAAAGGTTTGATTCAATTTTTCCTGAAATTCTCTCCTTGTAAGTTTTTTTTCAATTAGGATATCGTCATTTTAGTGAGACCGTTCGCTGTGCTGTACTTCCAGTGCGGTCATTCACAATTAGCACTGAATTACTGCGCAAAGCAGAATTTAATTTGAGTGGCAGTTTCCGTTTTTTTCGGGGTGCAAATTACAGCTTCACGTGAAGTTGATAACACTACCCAGTTTTGAAAAAAATTGCAGAGCACAGAAATTTCTTTTCGGCCTGAATTATCACATAATAAGGAGATAGAGATAGATATATAGATATATAGATTCCGGGGGATAAGAAAAAGATTCGATAAAAAATAAAACAATGAATAAAAAATTAAAAAATAAAAGATAAGATTCGCCCACCCTGGGACGCCATTCGGTTTCAATTCCTTTGGAATAGAACCGAAGGGCTTATGACAAAGCCACCGAACGCGTCCTCGGGTTGCGGACAGAGGGTCCCCGTACCAAGGGTTTCTGCTGAATATGGTTACAATAATTAAGAAGCAGTCGCGGACAATTATCCAGGGATGGTCCTGAAGGAATAACCCCTAAGCGAAGGTGTAAGAACCGTGCCGAAAGATGCATGGCACCTCGGTGAGGTGTCTTTAACGATGACTCTGGGATACCGGGCGACCTTTCAGAGTATCAGCCTTATCCTTGCACGCGGGGCTCTACAAGGATGGACGAACCCTTTCCCTAGCTGCTCGTGGCAATAACAATGAAACCACCAAAATGTTGTAGATGCGGCTCAAAACGATAGAACGCGCAGAGCACCCCACAATGGATCGGCAAACAATGCCGATCATCCTAGAGTTCGGGGTGCTGAAAATAATTTAGATGGAAACACGACGAAGAACCGGCGAAACGCCCACACTGAGTGAACGGATCAACTTAAGAATGACGTGCTACACTGCTAGGATGCCAGCATTATCCCGGTTCGCGGAGGCTTTATGGCGCTTATGCATACTCTGTGTTGCCAGAAACACCCAGAGCTTCAGCACCTTTCGCATAAGTTTTCGCGAAATCAAGCCGACTACCTCCGGAAAAATGGATATGTACGCGGAGCGCTTCCTCAACCGCTGCTTGAACAAGCTGCAGACGAAGATGAAACGACATTAAGACCAACCGCAGAAAGCAGACACCTTCTGGAAGATAATCGCAATTTCAGTACAAGGAGGAACATCAACATGCAAGTTCCTCTTAAGCCCCAAGATCCGGCTGAAATGGATGCCTCCCTTCGTGGAGACATCTCGCAAGAGTCCGACCTCTGGACCATCAATTGCTCAGTTTATGGTGCTGCGAGAGCTTTGGCTGATTCAAATCGAAGGCTGAAACCGACGATGTATCAAAAGACAAGAAGACGCTTGCATCAACTGAACAAGAAAATTGGATGGGCAAGACAGAATGCATCCCGTCTTTAATGTGTGATTGACTACATAACATCTGGTAGACCGTTCACGGAAAGGGTTCGAAAGTTTGCCCAAGAACTAAGGACCTTGAATCACACACTAAACAAGTCAAGGCTGCTGACAATCGAGCAGCATATTGTTGACAAAATAAGGCTGTTATCTGACGCAAGTAGGAGGATACAGAAGAGGGAGGGATGGATCAGGGAGAATCAACAGTTTCTCGCTGACCCATCACGCCTCTTCTGTGATCCCCCATTTTTTGTAAAAAATCCACCCAAGCCCAAGGACGTAGAGACTTTTCGGAGAGAAGTGTACAAGATCCCGAAAACACTAGAGTTGAAAGAAGATACTGACAATATCATCCGCTTCAAGGAGTTTCGCGACATCCTCATAAAATCTGAGAAGGAGTGCCCATCAGTCACTGCTGAAGAGCTGAAAAAAGCACTTAGAGGCACGAAGAACTTTTCCGGTGCTGGACCAGATTGTATCAAGAACTTTTGCTGGAAGAAGTTTACTTCTATGCACCAACATTTGGCCCGCATATTCACCTCATATTTAAAGTCGGAGACGCCCATTCCGCAGTGGCTTGTGTTAGGACGCACTATACTCCTACCGAAAAAAGACAACTTGTCCAAACCAGAGAATTACAGGCCAATAACCTGTTTGAACACACTGTATAAGACCTTTACAGCTGTCCTGAAACAACGGGATTCTTCGACGAATTGAGCCTGTATGGCGAGAGATGTACGAACAACGTGGCGCGAAAAAAGGTGTAGCAGGCTGTCGAGAGAACCTGCTGATTGACAGGTGTGTCTGTAAAGACGCTACAGTCCATCAGCGCGTCCTTTGGAAAACTAGATTTACCATCTCATCTAGGAATAATCGTCTGACGACGAACAACGTCACCGTCCAGAGCGGCGTCCTTCAAGGGGACAGTATGAGCCCTTTGCTTTTTTGCATCACACTTCTGCCTTTATCTCTCGCACTACGAAATTCTCCTGGATACCTCTGTGGCGACACTAATCATCGTGAGCATACGGCCACTCATGTATTTTATATGGATGACCTGAAGATCTATGCCGCTGGTAAAAGCAAACTTCAAACTGCTATAAATATCGAAAAGAACTACACAGGAGAGATTGGGATGGACTTTGGTTCGGACAAGTGTGCCAAAATTCATTTGAAGAAAGGAAAAATTACTGGCGTTTCCAAGGACCCTGCGCTTGTGGATATAAGTGTTATTAGACATCTTCACACTGGAGAGACCTATACATACGTGGGCGTGCCTCGAAGCCGCATTCAGGATGTAACATCAGTGAAGGAGTCTCTTCGAAGCAGATACAAGCATCTTCTTCGACAGATTTGGTCTTCCAATCTGTCGGCGTTGAACAAGGTGTCTGCGAATAACATGCTTGCCGTCCCGGTTCTAGTCTACTCGTTTGGAGTGGTTCAATGAATGAATAACGAGCTTAAGGCCCTTGATGTCACCACGCGTAAGATTATGCATATGCATGAAAGCTTGCATATCAATTCGTCAGTTCCCTGATTATGCATTTCACGCCGTCAAGGCGGACGCGGACTTCTGAATCTCCAGTGTCTTCATTACAGAATTGTTTTAAGTACAGCTTACATCGTTGCGAATGGCAGAGATCCTCTCCTAAAGATGGTCAGAAACCACGAGATGATTGGCAAAGGAGCGTTCCTTTCCAAAGCAGCGGAGCAAGCTGCCGAGACCCTTGGCCTGAATTTTAACATCAGAAGCGAGGAAAGTGCATTACTCCATCTAGATGCTTCAAGTCTAAAAGCCGAAGTAAAGAAAGTAAAGGTTGGAAAATTTCACCAAGAGCTATTTGATAATCATATGCCCGGAAACTTTCACAGAAATGTAGAAAAACAGTCCTTGTCGAAGGAGCAAACTTTTGCTTTCCTCGAATCATCAGGGCTCAATTCAGGTACAGAGGGCTTTATTTTTGCATGCCAGGACGGTGTCATTTCCACCTTAGCATACCATGACCGCATAATATGTCAAGAAGTTCCCAGTGATAGGTGCAGAGCGTGTCATGCACACGCTGAGTACCTAGAACACATACTATCAGGATATCCGCCCCACGCAGGAACGACGTATTTATATAGACATGATGCGGCCCTAAGAGTACTTTATTACCATCTTTGTCGCTCTTAAGGTGTTGGTCGCGACCCTGCATTGCCGAAGGCTCCAAGGGATATAGAGTCAATTGTCCGAAACGAGAAGTGCCAGATTTTCTGGAACTACGATTTTCGGGCAGTAGTCTCCGTTGCGCACTAGCGGCCTGAAATTGTTCTTCGAAACTTCGAGAAACAAACCATATTCGTGATCAAATTTTCAGCTCCGTCCGAATACAACATCACTGCAAAGAAGAAAGAAATAGAGAAGAGGTATCAAGACCTTAATGACCTTGTCATAGGTGCTCTCGGAGGTGCGAAACTATCATTGATTCGTAACCTTAACGCCATACCGCCATACGCTTCGTGTCCTCAAGACACACGAGGGTTTCGTGTGAGACGTGGCCATAGGTGTATTTTACCTCGGTTCTAACTAAGAGCAACTGCCATCTGAAAAAAATGTCAATAGCCCCCAGTATATAATATATATATATACATATAGTTGAAAGTTTGTCATAAGGACAACCGCAGGATTTCGCCGGGAGCGGGTGCTAATCTAAAAAATTGCACCAGCTCCCAGCGAAATCGCGGTAAAATTTCAGCTGTAACCACGTCTCACGACCGTGAGATGGGTGGTTACAGTCTGCGCGAACTCAATACGATGATCCGGCGAAAGTCTCGTGCACCCTGAGGACACGGAGCGACCCAAGGACGACCGCCTTCTGCATTCTCCCTGCAAGTGTATCAGCATTTTGTTGACACGCAGGGATGCTTTTCAGGCTATTATCAAGTGAAACCTTGGCACCTCCAAGAGCGCCACTGATCAGGACGATTAGCTTAACAGAATATTCCGGGTATAACCGTCGCAACTCCCTCATAAGGTCTTTATACCTTTCTTTCTTTTCTTTCTCCTTCGCTGTGACGTTTTTGTCCGCTGGTGCCGAAAATTCGATAACGAACATGGTTCGTTTCTCGAAGTCAAGAAGAACCATGTCAGGCCTCGAGTGCGCAACAGAAACAATTGTCGAGAATATGAAGTTCCAATATATGCGGCACTTCTCATTTTCGACAATTGACTCTATTTCTCTAGGGGCGTTCAGCGGAGAGGTATTTGGGCTAATGCCGTAAGAGTGACAGAGATGGTAATAAAGCACTCTCAGTGCCGCATTGTGCCTTTGGATGTAGGTTGTTCCCGCATGAGCTGGACAACTAGATAGTATGTGTCCTAGATGCTCGGGGTGTTCATGACACGCTCTGCAGCTGTCATCGGGAATATCTTGGCTCAAAATGTGGCGACGGTATGCTAGAGTGGAAATGACACCATCTTGACATGCCAAAATGAAGCCCTCTGTGCCCGACTTCAATCCGGGTGATCTAAGGAAAGCAAACGTCAGCTCATACGACATCGACTGATCTTCCACATTTTTGTGGAAGATGCAGTGCATCTTCTTGTCGAGGAGCTCTTCGCGGAAGTTTTTCTCCTGTGCTTTCTTAATCCGGGCCTTCAGGAGTGAGTATTCAAGATGGATAAGATTTGATGCATTTGGCTCACCCCTGATATTGAAGTCAAGGCCGAGTGTTTCAGCAGCCTCTTCTGCGGCTTTGTAAAGAAACGCCCCTTTGCCTACTTCTTCGTGTTTTCTGACCATTTTAGGAAGAGGATCTTGTCCATTTGCGACAATATGTGCTGTACCCAGAATAATCCTGTTGTGAAGACATCCAAGATTCAGTATTCCACGACCACCTTGACGGCGTGAGATGTAAAGTCGTGGAACAGAAGACTTAAGGTGCATGCTTTTGCTCATGTGCATGACCTTTCGGGACCCGATATCGAGGGATCTGAGCTCGTCCTTCGTCCATGGAACTACTCCAAATGAATAGAGTACTACTGGGACGGCAAACATGTTCGTTGCAGATACTTTGTTCCTCGCCGACAGTTCGGAAGACCATATCTGTCGGAGGAGACGTTTGTATCTGCATCGGAGAGTATCCTTCATAGATGTTACGTCCTGATGCGGCTTTGTGGCACGCCCAGGTATGTATAGGTCTCTCCAGCGTAAAGGTGTCGTATAGCGCTTCTGTCAACGAGTTTAGGATCTTCGGGGATGCCGTTAAGTTTTCCTTTCTTCAAATTAACCTTGGCGCATTTCTCTAACCCAAACTCCATTCCAATCTCTTGAGTGTACTCTGTGACAATTTTTAGAGCTAGATGTAGTTTCTCTTGATTTCTAGCATAGAGCTTAAGATCATCCATGTAAAATACATGAGTTACCTTATGCTTTCGATTTCCAGGTTTGCCGCAGAGGTACCCTTCGGAATGGCGAAGTGCGAGAGATAGTGGCAATAATG
This sequence comes from Andricus quercusramuli, assembly GCA_932178445.1. Classification (NCBI taxonomy): domain Eukaryota; kingdom Metazoa; phylum Arthropoda; class Insecta; order Hymenoptera; family Cynipidae; genus Andricus; species Andricus quercusramuli. The sequence goes on from CAKNXH010000370.1 coordinate 31,063, forward strand.
TGAGGCAAAAGAGGAAAGGGCTCATGGTATCCCCCTGAAACACACCTCTCTGAAAGGTGATACTGTTAGTGATCACACGATATTTTCCAGATGAGATGGTAAATCTGGTTCTGCAAAGCGGCATTAATCTCTCTATGCATCTCACGATGTGTGGATGAACCTTTAAGCTTTCCAACAGACAGATGATAAGTCTATGGGAGGTTGAATCAAAAGCTATGTATATACTTATATATATATATAGTGCTACCATATCAATGTCCATATCAAGGCACTTGCGAGATGGATGCAGAAAGCTGTCATCCATGGGTCGCTTCGTGTCCTCAAGACACACGAGGGTTTCGCCGGCCTGTCGTTGTGATTTTGTCGTGCCCTGTGACCACCCATCTCACGGATGTGAGACGTGGCCATAGGTGTATTTTACCGCGGTTCTACTGGGGGCTATTGACATTTTTTTTTAGATGGCAGTTGCTCTTAGTGGTAACCTGCGGTGGTTGTTTAACTTTATTTTTTAATTATATATAGTCAAGTGGCCGAAGACATGTGATGATGATGCAAATCCACAGTTTTTGACTAATCGGCACCAACTTATGCGCACACATTATTTGGGCTACCGGACAATGTTAAAAATGTTTTAGTTAAAAAAATTAATTCCATATTAAATTCACTGGAGGGATTTCTTAAATGATATAAGATTTTCTGTAAAATCTATAAAAAAATATTGGAAAATGAACAGAGTTCTTTTTCCAAAGAAAGGGTAATTAGTGCCCGCATAGCACGCATAATGTTCTATTATTTTTAAAAAGTAGACCATGCAAAAGTTTAAAGTATTGAAAATTCAAAATAAGAAATTATTCAATGTTTTTATTTATTTCCTTCAAATTTCTAAGCCCACTAATTAACAAAATGTTACAATAACAAATTTCGATGTAACGGAGACCAGCTTTTTTTTACAACCCTGACGTACTTGTACTTTAACTTTATAGCCGAGATTTTTTCCCGATATTGTAAGTGTTAGGTTATCCGTGAGGTTTAGTTGTTAGCGATAGAACGCGTTAAACCTAGCTAAGTGATTCGAAACCCTTCACAGCGTTTTCGATTTTTAATAGCGTTAATATCATTGAAAGCGTGCGACTATATCTTATGTAATGTATCGTAATTTCATGTAATTGTTTAAGTTAATGAATTGTGTATATGTGCCAACAATATACTTATGAATTGTACGACATGTGTAAGCATGTGTTTGTTAGTAGTGGATGACCTTCCACAGAATCTGTTTGTAGCAAGAATGTTTTTTTTTGCTGGCGCACAAAATTTTACATGACTGGAATGTGGAATTCACATATTTAGAGAGGTAGACTTTGTTTTCTATGATTGAAACTGTACCTAACATTTCGACTCATTTTACCTAACTTGTAGGTAATCGGCATCTCATTTTACCCAACTGTCAGGTAATCTCTATTATCTCGTTGTATTATTTCATACTGAATCGCGAATCAAATTTTAATGAATTTATATTAATAATACATATTTTCACATCAAATATTACCCTATTTCATTTTACATGACTTAAAGTGGAATTTGAATATAATGCCGTGATGTCCTCCGTTTACCGAACTAAGTTATGTAAAATTTACTACACAAATTTTCTCCGTGTACTTAGTGGCGGTCAAGAAATAAAATTCAAATTTTTTTCTGAGTCCTGAAAATTGTTTGTCAGTTAAAAAAATTCTAATATACTAACGATGATTCCTAGATCTCGAAGCATGATTGTCATCCCAGTTCCTCCCTACTGAGACGTGGAGTTGTTGTGCTCTGTAATCTGTAAGATAAAATGAGTTTTTTTATATAATTTCGATCGTAAGGAAGATACACCTGGTTATTCAAATAATTTATTGAGTTGTTAACAATTCTGCTAATGTAAATCAAGCAGGCGCACCTACTCCTGGGTTAAATAATTATTGAGAATTAAAAAATTGTCGAGATAAACTACCTGTGTATAAATATGATTAAAGTAATATTAATGTATGACATGTAATATATATATATATAT
>CAKNXH010000370.1:37038-55132 GCA_932178445.1 Andricus quercusramuli
CTGGCTCTACTGTGTGGTGTCCAAAGCTACGCCCTCTGTCTCCAGGAGATACGGCCCCTGGCTTAGTACGGTATCTCCCACTTCCCCTTCTTCCTTTGCTTTTACAGATGCAAGCCGACTCAGGACACAGCGCGCACTATCCATCGTGCTGCGCCAAGCGGCCCGGAAGATCCTCGACCGGCCCCGTGAGGAATGGACTGATGGCCTGGCACTGAGCAGCCTCGAGGTGTTGGACGAGTACTGGAGGGACTTGTCAAGTAACCACGTGGAGCTGATTCACTACCCGGAGACACAGGACAGCGATTACCTCATCAACCGCGGCCAAGGGTCGACTGTACGATGTGCAGGTTCGCCGCGTGACCAGTCCTGCCTCCATCGGAGCTTCAGCTTAAGTCTCCAGCGCCAGGGGTTCAGCCAGATTGCCAAGGAATGAGTTGCCTCAGTTCGGTGGACGACTACAGGACTGGCAGTCCTACCGAGACCTCTTTCGCGCACTTGTGCACGATGAGCCGACTTTGACCGACGTTGAGAAGTCATTCTTCCTCAAGTCGTGCATCAAGGGGGAAGCGCAGGAAGGGCTGAACTGCATCACGATCACCGGACCCAACCACGCAACAGCTTGGGCCGCTCTGGAGTCTCGTTGCGATCAGCGACGGGTCCTACTACACGACCATCTCAAGGCTATCTTCAACATGAAAGCTCTGAAGGAAGGGTCAGCAGCTGGAACCCAGTGGCTCCTAGACGAGCTGGAACGGCATCGCAGTCAATTCGCATCCCTCGGCCGTACAGTCGCTCAATGGGCGATTGGTTCGTCACAGCAGCGAGCCTCAACATGTACTCCAACACAAAACGCGGTTGGGAGGAGGAGATTCGCCGAGCCGAGAGGACCACAGCATCGGCCGCGAGGGGCTTCCCGACGTACGGCCACCTCACCACCTACCTCCAACAGCGCTGTCTGATGTTGCAGTCAACCACCACAGGCCGCGTCTCCACAGTCCCGGATCTCACTCGAGGCCGGGCCAGATCCCGTGCCCTTAGGAGCTTCGTGACGACCGCCGCTGCAACCGGCTCCTGCCCCGCTTGCACAGGGGCCTTGGCTTCTGCGAAGCGTTCAGAAAACTCGACACGGCAGAGCGCCAGAACCTGGTCATCAGCAACTAGTTCTGCTTCAATCGCCTGCGGTAAGATCACAGCACATGGAACAGCGCATCATCGTCATCGTGCGGATCGTGTGGCCGGCAGCACCACACGCTAATCCGCGAGGGAAAGCGCGCTAGAACAGGCCCCTCCGGCGCCATACCTGCGAAGCGGCCCCGACACCACATGACAACAGCCGAAACCACGGTGCCCCTCACTGACGACTTCGTTGCCGCAATGGTCTGAATGCGACGAAAACAGGCAGCCATCAGCATGACTAGCTATCCCGCTCACGGCCCTTGTCACCCGCTGGAGAACGCGCTAAATCGCCTACTACCGTACCCAGAATTGCGGACCCTGAAGCAGATCTGCCAAGATGAGGGCGCCAATCTTCCCGCGGCCGTCGTCGCAGTCGACGAGGTGTGTCCGTCGACGACTTCCTCAGCGGCGCAGACGACCTCGAGTCCGCACGACATCGCCGTGACCAACTCGTCACACTACTCGAAGCCAGCGGCTTCATCCTTGAGAAGTGGGTGCCGAATAGTCCCAAACCATTCGAGGACATCGCCCCAGAGGACAGATTTCGACCGACATGGCTCCCATTCTCGACCAACGGACCAGTAAATGAACTGGGGGTCGCCTGGGATCCGGCGCAAGACTGCTCCCGGGTTTCCCCTTCGCCCGCACCCGGCAACCGCCAGTTCACCAAAAGGACGATCCTCGACGAGTTCGCTCGCATTTCGACCCATCCGGGTGGCTCGCTCTGGACACAGTGGTCGCCACGATGCTGATCCAGGACCTTTGGCAGGCCAAACTCGACTGGGACACGCGCATGCCCGAGCCCTGGGTCCGCGAGTGGCTCGCGTTCCAGGAAACGATGAAGGAAGTGGACAAGATGATGATCTTGTCTCACGCCTTCGCGGATGCGACTCTTCGAGCAACAGCCGCAGCACTGTACTCCAGAACCAACGACCACGACAAGGTAAACGCTACAACCTGTACAAGGAATACGTGATCTGCGTCAAAATATGCCAGAAGACACACTTCGGTCCCGAACTCACTCAACTCCAGCGGGGTCACCCAATCCGCACTGACATCTCGCTGAGAGGCCTAGCGCCCTATGTCGACGACGCCAACCGCTTGCGAGTCTGCGGTGGGCTTGGCAACTCGACACTCCCTGCCGATGAGAAGCAGCCGATCATCCTGGACAAACGCAGCCACCGTGCTGGGCTCATCATCGACTGGTCTCACCTCCGAAGCCTAAACACCAGCTTTCACGCGACGTACATACCTCCACGGGATCCGACGCGCCTGGATAGTGGACGGAACAGCACAGGTCAGAAAGCACCGTACACGTGTAGCTCGCGGGAGACCTCACGACGCAGAGATTCCTCGGGGCACTCGACCGCCTCACCGGCCGACGCGAACAACCCCACCAGATGTGGAGCGACAACGGCACAACGTTCCACGGGGCAAACACCGAACTTCGTCGCCTGCTGCACGCCGCAGAGATAGAAGCCTTGAACAGCAGGGCATCACCTGGAATTTCATGTCGCCGGGCCCTGCAAGATCACGCTTGAGGAGTTCTCCACGTTGGTGATCAACATCGAGAGGGTTCCAGACCAGTTGAGCCCTCACGCTGCTCACCAGCGATCCAGACGACATCGAGGCCACTCAATTCTATGCCGCGGCTCTCCATGGCCAATACACCTTTGGATCACGCAACACACTGGACTTTGGTCAAAGGCCTCCGCGACGACTTCTGGGGGCGCTGGAGCCGCGAGTACTTGAACGAGCTGCGAGCCGCAGAGATAGATTGGGGCCTCGTCGAAGGAAGCCTTGAACAGCAGGGCATCACCTGGAACTTCATCCCTCCCTCGGACGTCGCCATGCAATCAACTACTGGACTGGTAATCAGAGATCTGAAAACCCACCTTGTAGCAAAGTTTAGGCAAATGGGTTTCGTTTCACAATTTTAGTCTGCCATATTGGTTCCGCCATTTTGGATTTTGTCTTACAACGATTTACATGTTAGATTCGGATTGGGCATGCAAAAATCTATACAAAGACATTTATAGCACATAAAATGTAGAATCTAAGCGTTTTTGGTATTCAATAAACGATTTTTTTTGCCAAAAATTCCATCTTCAACACAGATTTTCAAGGTCACAATTTTTTTGTTTGACTTTCTGTATAATTTTTCTATATTCGGAAAGGTTTTTTCTTTAACTTAAGAAAATATATATTCCTCTAGGTCATTCCGATCCAAAGTTCTACGATTTTGAGACAGAATTTTAAAAAAGCTCCACTGCATGCATCAAATGTTCAGTGGGTGATTAGCACTGAACGCAAAAAATAAGATCTCTTCCAATAGCAAAACTAGAACTTAGAGATTTTCAGCGCCAGGGCCAGATGAAATTAACAACTTCCGGTGGAAGAAGTTCATCTTTACGCACTAACATCTAGCTCGTATATTCAATACCTTCTTCAACGGAGAACAAACCATCCCGCAGTGGGTAACGAAATGAGGCACGGTACTGATCCCTAACAACAAAGATTTGCCAAGTCCATGTGACAAAAGACAAATGACTACTACCTACGTCACATACATATAAGAGGGAGGTCCTCAAAGGAGACTCTCTGAATCCGGTACTTCTCTGCATGTCTCTCCCGCCTCGATCTATTGTGCTCCGACGCGAAACCTTTGGATACCTTTGTAGCCTGCCTAACAGAAGAGAGTATAAGGCAACCAAATTTTGTACACGAACGACCTTAAACTCGTTACTTCTTCAAAAGAAGATGTTGACGTCCTTGTAGCGGCGGTACATAGGTACTCTAAAACGATTGGCATGAACTTTGGACTGGACAACTGTTCCTGCGTCCACATACACCAAGGAAGACTTGAAACTACATCATCGCGTGACGATCAGGATGTTCAACGCATAGATGGAAATACAATTCAACATCGTGGTAATGGAGCAACATATACATATCTTGGAATAGCGCAAGCGGAAACCCAAACTGTGCGTGTTTCAAAAAGTGCCCTCGCAAAAAGGTATCGCTAAATTCTCAGGAAAATGTGAGATTTGAATTATCCAGGGAGAATAAGGGCGAGGCGACCAATATGCTGGCCGTTTCTATACTGCTCTACACTTTTGGTGCAGCAAAACGGAACGTCAGTGAGTTGAAATAAGTTGACCGAGGCACACGCAAGATGATGACAATTCATCTATGTCACTATTCTAGATCTTCCGCACCTGGAATATACCTCCATCGCGATAAAGGGAGCAGAGGCTTGCTAAACTTGGATTGTCTTCATTGAAAAACCGTTCTGGCTACAGCCTGATCAGTTCTAAATAGCACAGATTCTCTTATGCGACTCGTACATCAACATGAATTCGTCAATCTTACGGCGTTTTTATACCATCCTGCAGACAGGGCCGCAGAGAAGCTTGGTCTCCTATTTGATTCCAGTGGCACTACACAGGGCCTACCATCACTAACACCTTTGTTGCTAAAAGGTCGTGTACAGGAAGCAGAACATTCACTTCTACTAAAAGAACATGCTGACAAGCCCCTTCATGGTAAATTCTATGGCATTATACGTAGAGAAAAGTTATCGATTGGTCTGTTCAACATGTTTCTCAAGTCTGCTGAATTGAGATAGGAGACTAAGGGATGTTTTTTGCCTGTCCAGATGGCGTTATAGACAGCTCAGTCTACCGCGAGCGCATAATGACCTGTAGGCGACACCAACTGCCGAGCGTGCAATCAAGGGCCAGAAACACTTGCACATGTTCTCAGTGGATGCTCCAAGTATGCATGATACGTGTACGTAAGCCATGATACTTTGTTTTTCGGTAGTACTAACCTTAAAAAAAATGTAAAAATTTAATAAGATTCGGTTCAGTCGTTGTCGAGATATTGAAGTTTAAGGGACGCTTCATTTGTTTTTGTTTGAATAATGGGCAAACACGAGTTTCGTGTGTTAATCACTGTTTTTGATGGGAAAAAATAACGTTCAAGCTCAGCAATAACTTAAACAGTGTTACCGATGGTATGCAGATTCTAAACGCGGTCGACCAACCACTGAAGACGCGGAACGCCCAGGTCGTCCAATTGAGGTGGCAACGCAAACACGGCACACACGTGGACAAAAAATTTTTCATACGCAATTTTCATGCACAATTTTGAATACGGTGCCTTTTTATATCTCTATGATGTCAGCTATCTCTTGCAATTTCACTTTACGATCGTACAAAATCATTTTTCGTATTTGTTATATGTTTTCGGGCGTTGCTGCCTCAACTGGGGGACCTGGGCGCTCCGAGTCTTTGGTGGTTGTTCGACCGCGTTTGAAATCTTCATACAATCGGCAAATGGTCGTTTTCGATGGGTACTTTTTCCGGCAATACTTTCCCAGCCATTGCAGAGCTTTAACAGTATTATTCCCCATTGAAAAACAATGTTTGATTAACATACGAAACCTTTTTTTATGCATTATTTGAACAAAAACAAATGTAGCGTGTCACTTAACCTTTCACTACTTCGATAACTTGCGCAAGTCTTCTCGCAATCAAAGCAAGTGCTTGTACCTTCAATTAAGGTGTCCGTCTTACCGAGACGTAGTCGCCCTGCACCTCTGCTTATTATATCTGTCGTAGTCCAGTAGCTGACACAGTCGGTTAGCCGACTAGCTGGCTAGTCGGCTAATAAACGCTCAGTAGCCGACTGCATACCTGCCCCTGCTCACGTTGGCCGCTCGTCGCATGACCAGCGGTCAGTCGTCTATTGGACTACAGCGTTTTAGCCCAGTAGACGACTATGCGAACGATTCATCACATATTTTAAGAATTGAGATTTATCATTTGTTTGCCATGCAATACTTTGTGTAAAACATAATAAAAAGAGTTCTCCTTAGAAATTTTAACCCATTCATAATTTAATTTATACAGTGCTGGGACATGAAGTTTGTTAGTAAGAACATCTTAAATAAAAATTCTCCGATTCTTAAAATGGGCAAGGAAAAGTAGAAAGGAATATTCCGTCTTTTTTTCAGTGCTTTTTCATTCAAGACAGTGTGATGGAATTAACTGACATTCCTAAAAATAGTGTACTTTCGTTACGAGAGGCGGCAACTAAACAATCATTCAGAGACGGTCAAGGTTTTAAAAAATGTAATTGTAAAGCGGCACAAAATCAATGTGAAACGAATCGTTGTGCTTGTTTTAAAGCTGGTGTATTATGCAATTCGCGTTGTCGTAGGAGTTCACCTTGTTGTAACAAATGAACATAAATAAAACGAAAGATTTAAAGAAAATAATTTTTTTTATCTTTCTTTTTTCAAAGTTCAAATTTTATGTCGGATTTAGGGTAAATCTAACTGAAAATTGTCCTGAACTTTAATGACTACTGGAGGGCAACTTGTATGATAATTGTATTATATTATAATATTTTATTATATTATGCATTTCATAAGATGATATAAGATATGATATAAGATATATGATTATAATATTATAATATTAATAAACATCAACTCAAATAAATAATAATATGAATAATAAATCAACTATTTATTATATTAATATCATATAATATATTATAACAATATTATGAAACATCAAATCAAATCAATATTTATTAAATTAATTATATTATTATTGAAGTTTAATGTAGGAAATTAAACTTCGTCTACTCAGAAATAGAAGTAAAGTTCGATTTTGAACTATACAGAATTGTCAGTATAAATTTAACAATTTTATCAGGTATTGAATAAAAAAGCACTGAAAAAAGGACGCAATATTCTTTTCTACTTTTCCTTGCCCATTTTAAGAATTGGAGAATTTTTATTCAAGATTTTCTTACTAACAAACTTCATGTCCCAACACTATATAAATTAAATTATTAATGGGTTAAAATTTCTAGTGAGAACTCTTTTTATTATTTTTTACACAAAGTATTGCATGGCAAACAAATGATAAATCTCAATTCTTGAAATATGTGATGAATCGTTCGCATAGTCGTCTACTCAGCGTTTATTAGCTGCCAGGTTCAAAATCAGTGCTATCTAGCGGTCCCCCCGTAGACGATAAGTAAATAAACCTGTGAAGAATTGATATGCTTTACATTCGAGATTATATTTTAGAATAAGATTTTTCATTTCTCTAATAAAGAAATTTTTATGAACGGCAAACTTTGCTGAAGAAAAAACTTCCTTATCTCTCAAAAAGCCCAATAGGCAAAGAAATTAAGGATGTCCTAGAGACGTCTTCGGGAAATCCCTGCGAGACGTCTTTTGGGAAATGTCTTTTGGCCATTTTAGGGATGCTCTTATGACGTCTAATGTTAGTACGAAAGATTTCCCGGATTTTTCGCTATGGCTTTTAGACGTATTTAGGACATCTTAAGGACATTAAACGTCTCATAGACGTTGATTGGCCTGACATTGGACTCCTAGGAGCGTCCCAAGGATGTTCTTGGGTTCTGACATAACCTCATAAAACCTCATAAAATTTCATTTCCTCAAGTCCGGAGGTCAGACGTTGTTTCTTATATGTTTTCGGGGTCGCTGAATCTAAATCTGAGGTCCAAAAACCCCCAGCACGTCAGGGTTCTGCCATAACCTCAAAAAATCTCATAAAAATTTTTTTAGTCCGGAAGTCAGACCATGTTTATTATATGTTTTTGGGGTCGCTGAATCCGAATCGCATAAGGAATTTTTTTGCTGCAGAAGGATTCCTGTTGAGACAAATGAAAATCCTCACCACCTTACATTTAAAAGGAAATTTCGTTTAGGTCAAGAACCAACCTTATGTTACAAGAGGACATTTCTTTGAGTGGCAGACACACGTAAGTCAGATGAATAAATTTCACGAGTTCCTTTGAAAATCAAAACCCGGACGTGTTGGAGTTTTTTAGATCACGGATGTGGATCCAGCGACCCCAAAAACATATAGGAAACATGGCCTGATCCCCGGACTCGGAAAAAAGTTTTATGAGGTTCTTTGAGGTTACGTCAAAACCCTGACTTTCTGGGATTTTTTTGACCTTAGGTTCGGATTTAGCGAGCCCAAAAACATATAATAAACACTGTCTGACCCCCAGACTTGAAAAAAAAAATGTAGGAGGTCTTATGAGGTTATGTAAGAACCTTGACGTGCCGGGGGCTTTTGGACTTCGGATTTGGATTCTGCGACCCCATAAACATATAATAAACATGATCTGACCCCCGGACTTGAAAAAATAAAATTTGACGAGATTTTATGAGGTTATGTCATAACGCTGACGTGCTGAGGTTTTTTGGACCTCCGATTCGGATTCAGCCACCCAAACAACATATAGTCAACATGGTCTGACCTAATGGCAAAAAAAAAGATTTTTTTTGGTGTGGATATGTAATATAATGATGAAATGATAATTTGCAATAATTCAATTATTTTATATTCGTTCACCACAAACGGCGTTCTCTCAAATTACACCAGGCCTATTTCTGAGGTCCGTAATTCGAAGAGAGCTGTAACTGCCGGTTACGGCGTTTTCCTGAATTTCAGCATCCCCATTAACACCATTAACTGCATTTTCAATTATTAATTAACATTTTGGAATAATTTTTCGGCAGATGTGCCAGATTCGCAAGCCGTATAGTCACGAACAACCAATAAACCAATCCGCGACACACGCGAATAAAGATTCAAACAATTGTTACCGATTTTCGCGGCTTCGTTCATTTTGCAGTTAACGGTGTTCTCTCAAATCACGGAAGTTGTGCAGCAGAAATATTATTGAAAGTTATCATTGATTAACAAAAATTTCATACATTTCATAAACTTCTAAAATTCAGTGAAAGTTGTTTTTTCATTAAACAGGGGTTTCGGATTTACTTTGAAAAAGGGGAAAGTAACAACATTTTTGTTCTATGAAAAACATATGCAGTTAAATTTCCCATAAGAATATGTACTTTTTGAGCTGACATTTAAAACTGGTTTCAAAGGTCTCCAGGGGCCAACGCCGTTCAGCAAGAATAATTTAGTGGCGGTTAAGAAATAAAATTGGAATTTTTTCTGAATATCAGCAATTTTTTGTTAGTTCAAAAAAAAAAATATACTAACTTGGATCTTCAGGACCTCTGGAGCCAGCCTCGCGATGCATCTGCGCAAAGCCACCCACCAGATGTTCTTCATTTGATATTCCAGGATTCCTTCTTTTTCGTCCCTGCTCTCTTTGTTGCTGATGTGACATGTTATCAGATCCATCTGTGAGGTTTAATACAGGGATTCATCAGTTAATATTAGAAAAACCAAGATTACAGATTTTTTTAAAGTAACGTTAATTTTGAGAATCTAGGCACCTTGATTCATATATTTTCAGAGTATTATGTTATGTATTTTGACTTCTTATTGTACAATGCCCATTGACGAATGTGCAATCATTAAATTTTGAACAATATTTGAAAATTAGATTTTATACATTTGAACCGCATGGCCCATTTGACATAATGCCCTTACACTTCAGAAATCAGTCGTTTTTCAATAGCGGCAAGAGAAACTAGTCACTTTCATTACAAAAGATGTGCTTTTCAAAAAAAACTACGAAAAATTAAATTAAATTCATCCGTAATGTTCGACAACGGATGTTACTAGTGCATTAGTGTTGTGATGATTTTCTTACACAATTGATAAGGTTAGTAATTATATATAAAGATATACATTTAAAATACAAAAATAAAACTGATGAGATTAGAGAAATTATGGATAACTAAAAACTGTTTTGCAAGTTAAATTAATTAAAGAAATTCGTGATTTTACTTTATCATAATAAAGCAGTTTACTAATTATTCGTCATCGTTTTCCGTTTGTTAATTCTTCTATTAGTTCATTTATGTTCTATCTTGAATAAGTTAGAATTATTCACAAACTAATTATATTATATTTTATATTCTTTAATTCTATGAATATTAGAAAAATTATTGTATATGTAACAAAAAAAGAGTATATAACAAAAATAGTCGTAATCGGGAATTTAGAAAGTTTTTTGCTGAGTCGTGGCCTTAGAAAAATTCAAATTGACCACCTGATCGAGGTCATGCTTTTGGCATATACTGATGATATAGTTGTACTTACTGACACTAGGATTGATCTCCAGAGAAAAATGAGTGCTTTTGCCGAATATTGTGGGTTGAATTATCTGGAAGTCAATTGGAGATGGCCCGGGAATATTCCTACCTGGGCAAGCTTCTTGGAAGCTCGGCGTTCTTTTTTACGCCATAGGGATCGGGAGTTTGAGGTATTGTAAGAATTTCGAGGTAATCCACACTTCTTTATTCAGGAGAGTTCTAGGCCTGCCTTAACATTCTCCAGGTTACGCTCTAAGACGGTAACTAGGCCGTATTCCACTAGCATACAACAAATCAAACATGGCCTTAAGTTGGCCACAGAAGTTTTCGGTATGGTTAAAAAGAGGCTTTCTGAAGTTTGTTTAAAACGTTTACAGGTCCTTGCGGACTCAGGTAGGGCACTTCCAAAGCTTAATTGAGCCCTGCTTCTAAACCATGTTATCACGTTGTGTGGAACGGAGGCTGCTGAGGTGGAGGAAATAGTGAGGGCGGCCCTGGGAGAGCAGCTTGGCTCTCCTCCTAGGGTAAACCTCACCAGGACGAGCAGGAGAGGCTGTATCCTAGCTTTCGTTGAGTTGGATGCGGTTGCTGCTGCCAAAATGGAGAGGATTGCCCGACAGGAGGTGGGTTGGGTAAACTGCCGTGTGAAAGCACACAGTGCCGAAATCCGGTGCTACAGGTCCCACACTCTGGGGCACGTTGCCCGAGATTGTGCCGCAGGGGATCGCAGCAAATGCTGCTGGAGATGCCTCAAAGAGGGCCATAAGGCGGCGGAGTGCCAGAATCTGGCAACACCCCGCCCACCGGCTACTGCCAGAAAGTAGAAGACGTAGATGAAGAAGAAGTCCAAGTTGTCCGGACTGGGACAAGAAGACAGAGAAAAAAGAAAAGCAGAAGAAGTTCTAGCAGGCTGAGAAACGGCACCCCCTGAAGTAATGCGAAAGCGGTTCCGGGGGGATTTCTGCCAAGGAGAAAGGGTGGTGGTTTTAAGTGGGTCCCTTGGTGACATTATCACAATGACAAAGTTGATACTGCACAATATATAATTATACGCAATGTTTAATTGAATATTGTATATGTCAGGGTCATTGTAGTGATGCGACTAAGATTCTCACACTATCGAGAAGTGCGGACCCTTCTCGGTGCGTTTTTCGAACGTTTTCCACCTACCCTCGTGCAAAAAAAAAAAAAAAAACCTCAACACTCACTTTAAATAAACGGAACTAAGTGAATAATTTTCTTACAGCTGACCCGTTTTTTTGGACCACAACCCAGTACGCAAGAGGAAATTCGAATTAGAATATTCCTTCGAAAGTTATCGCGTCGTCAGACAACAGACCAGAGAGACTGATAGACATACATTTTATAAAAACTATTCTTGCTGACTCAGCGTTTTTCAGAACTTCGAGCATTGACAAAAACTGGTTGGGTCCAAAATAACGGTAAACTTCGTTACAATTTGAATATATTGTTAAAAAATATGTTGGAAGTAACATTTAAACAAAAAATTCCATGAATACCAAAAAGAGCAAGGCAAAGTTTTGCCCCAAAGGATGTGTAGATCAGTGAAAATTTGCGCCATTCTGTGCATTTGCGTATACCATTGCAAAAACAGCAAAAAATGAAGAACATTATTTCCCCGAAATAAATGGTAAGATTTCAAAATATGTCATCAAAACATAAAACAGTCTGACGTCAACATTATAATAACATTTCATAATATTCATTCAGCACAGGTAATTAATTTCTAAATATAAAAAAATATATCTGTTTCTTACGTCTTTCCATTGAACTTTCTGCATCCGTGGCCCATCCTGCAGAAATTAATTTTTTTTTAGATTTTTGTAGGCTAATCACAGGTATATTGACAAAATAAAATATTGAAGATCAGTTTCATATGATATTTCAAAACATAAATTGCATATTCCATTATTATGCAAAATCATAGTTCTGAGCCTTATAAAATAGTCTTATAAAAGGTTAGATGAAATAATTGACGTATAATTCTGTCTATAATCTTTGTATTACTTCCAAAAATATCCAGTATTAAATTTTTTCTAAATTAAATTATTTCAACAACTTTTTCCAATTAATTCTTGAAATTTGAATTATTTGTATTTCCATAAGTTCAAAATTAGAGAATTGTGAATTGTAACTCTTTCAAATTGCAGAACTTTGAATGGCAAATATTTTTAAATTTGAGACATTGAAACTGCAAATCGTCCAAATTGAAAAATTTGAATTATGATTCTTCGAAATTGTGGAACTTCGAATTGTAAATTTTAATCATTTACATCTCAAATTTCATCAATTATAAAAAACTAAAATTCAAAACTCCTGAATTAACAGTTTTCAATTGTAAATCTTCAAAATTGAAGAGTTAAAAATTGCAAATCCTTAATATTTCGTAATAATTATAATATAATTATTGAATAATTTGTAAAAATTCAATTATTTCATGTCCTTTTACCATAAACCGCGTTCTCTCATATTACAGCAGGCCTATTTTTGAGGTCCGTAATTCGAAGAGAAACTGCCGTTTGCGGCGTTTTCCCGAATTTCAGCATCTCCATTACTACAATGAAGTGCATTTTCAATAATTTTCTAAAATTTTAAAATAATTGTTTGGCAGATATGACAAGTTCATATGTAATATAGTCAAGAACAACCAAAAAAGTTCAAAAAATTAATTAGAATCCGCGTCACAAGCGAATAAAGATTTTAACAATTGTTTTCGATTTTTGCGGGTTCCTTCATTTTGAGCAATCAAATTTCCTATAAGAATATGTTCTTTTTGAGTTGACATCCGAAATTTGTTTCAAAGATCCGCAGGGGCCAATGCCGTTTAACGAAAACCATTAAGTTGCGATTGAGGAATAAAATTTAGATTTTTTCTGAATTTCAGAAATTTTCTGTTAGTTCAAAAAAATGATAATATACTTACTTGGTTCTGTGTGACCCTCGTCGTCGGACTCTGCGTACAGACGATGTTGTTCTCGTAGATTGAATAATTCGTCCCGCAATGTTCGTAGTCGACGTGACCAGTTCACATCATTTTCAGCTGCGAGATATAATATAGGGATTTTTATTAAAGAATTTATTTCAGCGAACCTAAAAAATTTGCTATAGGTCCAAAATAATGAGAGCCCAAATGTAACCGCAAATTCCGCTCTGAATAAAAAAAAACAAGGTTCCAAATTTCGATGAAGCAAATATATTTTAAAAATCTGGGTACCCTGAATTATGTATTTTCAGAGTATTGTGTTATTTTGACTTCTTGTTGTCCAATGTCCATCGACAAATATGCAAACAACATACACTGAACCTCATTTAGAGGTGACATTTTGTACAAAATAAATATATCAACTGACGATGGTTAAAATTATAAGATTTTTTCTTACGCGTCTTCCATGTGAACCGACCCTAGGGCGCACGACTACTCTTTCTCGAGCTTCGCGCTCGATAATAAATTTATTCTGTCTTGTTGGTTTCGTGAAAAAGTTAAATTATTACGTTTCTCAGTTTTATTCGAATTAGAACATTCTTCGAAAGTTATCGCATCTTCAGACAGCAGACCAGACAGGTCAATAGACAGACATTCCATAAAAACTATTTTTCCTGACTCAGCGTGTTCATTAAAACATGAAATGCTTAGACATGTTTTGAATTATCGCTGGTTTTCGTCATTCATGTACAATGACATTGATTTATTAATAAATTTAAGTATTAAAGTGAATTATAATTGTAATAATGATTTTCTTGCATTCAGAATAGTACAAGAAACCTAAATTAAAAAAAGGATAATTTTGCGAAAATGAAGGTTCCCGAAGTTTTGCAAAACGTAGTTTTTCCTTATTGTATATAATAAATTATCATGTTCTATCTGCATTATTATAATTATTATTATTATTATTATACCATAAACCATTTCCCTTCCGGGGTAGGCGTGACTTGCTCGGTTGGAAAATAGTGAATAGGTATATAGGTATAAAGTAGGTCGGTATATGGGTATGAGGTATATGGGTATATAGGCGTGAGGTATATATGTTTTCGATTTATCTGGAATTCTCGTTTTATTTATTTAAATGACGCGTTCATTCCGCAACACTGCTCCGACACAGGTTGCTGATCAATCTCTCTAGCGATGACCCCAAGTGAGGAGCCTCACAAAATTGTTATGTATGGTTTCCCACTTGGGCCCATTAGTATCCAAGGTCTTTGTTTCAGGCATCATTCACTCTATTGTCACTCTGTTTACAATCGCCACACATTTCTGTTCTGGCATACTACTCTAGCTTCCTTCATGTCCATGCATTTTTTCATGCAAGCTCTTGTGTTCCTATGGCTTCTTATGTCTCTTCGGATTAGTGTCTCATTCACAGATTCTAACCTTTCTTTCGGCGGCCTACCTCTGGGCATTCTGTCATATACTTTATACACTTGCTTGGTCAGTCGTCCATCTTTCATTCTTTCAAGATGTCCGAATTACCGTAGCTGATTTCTTTTCCATATGTACGAAAATAGAGTTATGTATGGCCATTTTGGCTTTTTTTGTAATGTTTTTATTTGCGAGGATGGACCCTGCTCTATCGATAACCTGCTTACTCTTACTTATGCGCCTATCTAACTCCCCATATATTTTTCCATGGCTAGTAAATAGGCTACCCAGATATACGTACTTGTCAACTTGTTCTAATCTCTCATCATTTAGGACAATGTTGCACATTGTTTTCTTAGTTTTTCCTTCAAACTCCATGATTTTTGTTTTATTTACGTTACTTTGGAGGCCCATGTTCTTCATGCTCGTATTAAGTTTATTCAACATTCTTTGCAAGTCTTCGACTGATTCTGCCATAACAATCTTGTCATCTGCGAAAGCTAACCCACGTACCTTGCAGGTTTCGAGATCTACACCTTCTTCATCGAAGAGGGTAGTACTTAGACACTTATCCATGAATATGATAAATAGCCTCGAGGACATGACGCATCTTTGTTTCACGCCTTGCATAATATCAAACCAGTCACTCAGTTTCCCATTCACCCTTACACTCGCTTTGCTACCTGTATATATTGTTTTTATTGCTTGTAGGAGCCCTCGATTTACTCCATACTCTTTAAGGACTTCCCAAAGTTTACTTTTATTTACCTTGTCAAATGCTTTTTCTAGGTCAATAAATGTACAGAAGACTTTCTTTCCTACTCTCAAGCTTTTTTCTGTGATCTGTCTTTGGCTAAATATCTGATCTGTACATGACCTTCCTGGCATAAATCCACTTTGGACTTCCCATATCTTCTCTTCTGTAATTTCCATTACCCTACGGATAAGTGTTTTTGAGTATATTTGACTCACTGTACTTAGCAGGCTGATACCTCTGTAATTACTGCAGTTACTTTTATCTTTCTTTCTTTTGTATATTGTGCATAATAATTGCTATACTGTTGTCGTTGTAAATTTGTCAATAATTAAATAATTATATTTATTTAAATAAATCAACCTGGCATTTATTACTCCTATATACCCACATACTGACTTTACTCCATATTTGATTCATACCTCCATCTTTTGATTCAACTTTGGAATGAATAAATGACTGAATGTACAATAAAGTTAATACCTTTATTACTGATAATCATTCAGCCGTTTCATGAGCAATACAATATACTGAATATTAAAATTTATGATTTTTATCATTTCTCGTGTATTTTTATTATAATTTAATAATACATTGAGATCATTCGAATCATTAAAAATAGAAAAACTATTTTTATATTATCATTTCAGAACATTTAGTTTATTGGTTTCAAACATTAAATACGTAATCTTTACATTTTACCATTTTAACCTACTCGAAAATTAAAAACCGACTTTTCCAGTGAATGTAAGGTCTATTTTTTAATCCTAGATATTCTTTAAATTCCATAAATAGTTAATCCTTGCCTAATTTAAGCTCAAAGTTTTTTAAATTTTCCATAAACGTAAAAAATATTACAAAAACGGCGAAAAATACTAAATCTTCCATGAATCTAATCAGCTCTAACTCAAATGTAGGGCGTCACGCTAGTGGCGCCAGTGTTTCATTCTCTGCCGTAATTCACAAAACTGACACAGAGCATTTGTATGACGAGTCACCCCCCTGGGCTGATTACAGGTATATTCAAAAAATAAAATATTGAAGATCAGTATTATCTGCTATTTCAAAACATTAATTGCATATTTCATTATTTTTTTAAATCATAGTTTGAATTCCTAATAAAATGTGAGATAAAAAAACTTGACGTATAATTTTATCTATAATTTTTATGTTACTTCCAAAAATATCCACTATTTAAATTTTTTTGAATTTAATTATTTCAACCACTTTTTTTAATGATTTACATTTCAAATTCATCAATTTTAATGATTAAAAATTCAAAATTCTCGACTCTTGATCTTCAAAATCATCAGAATTTAAAAATTGTCATTTACACATTTACCAAAATTGAAGAGTTCTGAATTTTGAATCTTCATAAATGAATAGCTTCAAACTGCAAATCGTTGAAATGGAAGAATTTTCCATTGTAATTTTTCAAAATTGAACTCTTTCAAAAAAATGTTTCAAACTACATATTTTGAAAATATAATTCTCGAAAATTGAATAATTTGTATTTCCATATTGTGAGAGTTCAAGCATTGTCAATTGTAACTGTGGAATTTCAAGTCGTAAATATTAATTATTTACATTTCAAATTCTATCAATTATAAATATCTGAAACACAGAACTCCTGACTTTTGATCTTCAAAATTGCACAGTATCCAATTGTAAATTTTCAAAATTGAAGAGTTCAAATGTGAAAAACCTTAATATTTCATGATGATTATAATATAATGATTGAATAATAAATTGCAATAATTCAATTATCTCATGTAATTTCACCAGAAAGGGCGTTCTCTCAAATTACAGCAGGCCTTCTTCTAACATCCGTAATTCTAAGAGAGGTGTAACTGCCGGTTACGGCGTTTTCCCGAATTTCAGCATCCCGATTAACACCACTAACTGCATTTTCAATCATCAATTAACATTTAAAAGCAATTGGTGATGGATATAACAAGTTCATAAGCAGTTGAGTTCATTTGGCAGTTAACGGCCTTCTCCTAAATCACGGCGGTTGTCCAGCAGAACTATCATTCAAATTTATCCTTAATTTCCACAAATTTCATAAATTTCATAAACTTCTAAAATTTAGTGAAAGCTTTTTTTATTGTCGAACGCGTTTTTTGAGTTTACTTTAAAAACAGGGAAACTTACAACATTTTTGTTCTATGGAAAAGATGCGCTATTAAATTTCCTATAACTATATGTACTTTTTGAGTTGACATTCGAAATTTGTTTCAAAGGTTTCCAGAGGCCAACACCGTTCAGCGGAAACTATTTAGTGGCGGTTAAGAAATAGAATTTGGATTTTGATTTCAACATCAGCAATTTTTTTTCAATTCAAGAAAATGATAATATACTCACCAATTCCGTCGGAGGGCTCTTGGTTCATCTTATTAATCATTGCCATCAAAATTTGTTCACGTAATAATACACGATTCTCTGTTGAAGGTCCGTCCGCTCCTTGTTGGTGATGTGACATGTTATCAGATCCATCTGTAGTTGGAAATATAAGATTTTTTCATATGCGTCTTTATTATGAACTTAACAATCACATTCATTCTTGTATCTTGGCCTGGGATTGCTGATTCATATATTGCAAAATAAAGTACAAATTTTATTTATCATGATTACTTCAATATTTGTTCTTAATTTTGCATTATACTTTATTCTCAGCTACACTGAAAAATGTATCATTTCAATAAATTTA
>CAKNXH010000370.1:55532-81057 GCA_932178445.1 Andricus quercusramuli
ATTATAACAAGTCACAATAATCATTGCTATCGAAACATACGTATTTTCATTCGTCTGTTTTTATAATTATAAAAAAACAGTTGAGAGCAATTTTGTGGAACTTTTAAAAACAGACAATTTGGTATCTGATCTATTTATTGTATCTTGTGCTGTTTCGTGGGGAAGTTCAAATATTACAGTCACAACTAAAATTGTTGTATGTCGAACATCCAAATTGAGAACCTCGGGAATACAAGCAATTGCCTACGTGATCTTTCACTCAAGTTTTCAATACGAAAACTTGAGTGAAGGTCCTACGTGACAAATTGCCGATTTTCGAGATCTGAAACGACGAGTTTGCTCACCCTTCGTAAACATCTATTGTGTCCCGCTCCTTAATGGGCCGGTAATTGTCGGCAAATTTTCCCGGTTGAACGTCGACAGACTGCCAACACGTGCCGGCTAGGAGGGCCGCTGCCGTTCGGAACGCGGAACATCGGCGACGCACTCGTGAGGAACCCGAGTGTCAAGTCGCTGCTCGTCAACGACGTGAACAAGAGACGGTCAGGAGGGCCGCTTACGCGAGACACGCCGCTCCCGAGGATCCTGCGTGTCCTCAACCGACCGTCGCCGAGCAGCGTACATCCGACGTAGAAGTTGTACATGTCGCCGCCTCTGCCGCCCCTCAGGAATACGATTCTGAGGCCCCGGCACTTTACCGGGAGGGTGAGTGGGGGTTAGTGGTGATCCGGCGTGGCCGTTCCGGAACACGGGACCCGAGACAGCGTCGTCCGCGCACCGCCCGGACGGAACCCTTGTCTCTTCGTGTACTCCGATTCCACGAGGATCAGCGATATACCTTTCCTCCCATTGAAGTTGTCGGCCGAACGTCAACGGCCGTTGTCGACTGCATAGATCCGCCTACACCTCCACGGGCTCTGCAAGTCCCACCAACGGAGGAGTTACCACCAACTGAAAGTTTTATCCGCTTCCGGGTCCCAGACACTCCGGTGTCTCCCCGTGCAGCGGAGGAACCGTCGGACTCACCAGCACGTCCCGAGTGTACCCCATCACCACCGGGTACCCCTCGGGAGCGTACGACGCCGGGTTATGAACCCTGGATTACGACGTCCTGTTCCTGTCTGCCGACAGGACGCCCGAGATTTTCTCGCCCTCACTGCTGCGGACTCCGCCACGGAACCGCCCCCGCGTCACCAACAGTGTACGTCGGGACTTACGGTCCTTCAGCGACTCTGCTGAATAGGTAAAGAACTATGTACGACGACGCCCATTCAGCTAAATAAATGACTCTGTACGACGACTATTATGTACTACTATCTTGTACTTTGGACGATGCCCATTCCAGGAGATAACTTGTAGATATTTTGACGAAGCCTTCCGGGGACTAAAAGGAAAAAAAAAAAGGTCACCGCGGGGTGACCCAACATACCAAACCCCCACAAAATCGGTGCACTCACCGTACAGTAGCGTATGCTCTGTTCCCCCTTCGCATGGACGGGCTAACAGCGTGGAGGAAGCTCGTAAAGGGCGAAATAAAGAGGGCATAACTCCCGCCGCCCACTAGCCAGAAGGACGTCCCGCGGAACATGCGAGCATTCGACGCCTGGCTCGCAGAACGCGCACGGGAAGGCGACGCCTCTCAGACACAGAGGCCCGCTTGAATCGTTTCCCTCTATCTTCCCCTCTCGTACGAGGGACGGCGAAAGCCGAGCAGGGTACCGTTGCTTCAGCAACCCACTCACTCATTCTCATCCCCCCCCCCAACATTACTAACTGGAGGCACCCCCCCCCCCCCCACCGTAAGCGTTCATAGCCGGGGTAGAAAACAAAATTTAAGAAACCCTGATTGAATTTCGAAGGTGTCGTTATTCTAAGAAGTAAGCCCGGTAGTTCAGGAATGGTGTTTAGAATACATCTTTCTCGGGGAAGTTGTGTTCGTAACTGTAATTTGAAATACCCTGATCGGTTTTTCTAAGGTTTTGCGCACAGCTTTCTAGGGGAAGATTTAGTTTCAATACCTGGACTGCCAGGTTCACTTTGTAGGAGGACGAGACCTTGGAATACCTGGACTGCCAGATTTACTTCTCGAGAAACACATTTTCCTGCCGAATGAAATTTCTGCGAATCGATAATCAATCCTTGATCGAGATTGACTGACATTGGCAAAAAAGCATCCACAACCTTATCACTCGTTTTAAATAAATGGAACTAACTCAATAATTTTTTCAGATCTGAAACATTTTAATTTGGAACAGTTCTCATTGATCATCATTCAAGTCCGAAGATTACATAATTCCATAATGTGTTGAGTAATTGAAATTTTATAACAGATGATTGATCACGAAATTTGAATCAAGTTGATCATGAATAGGCATCTAAACATTGCATCATTTTGATCCATTTCCCGCATCATTTTGATACCTCTGGTAGTTTTGTATGGTGACTAAACCCATAAATATTGGCAGTAGGAGGCTGGCTAATGAACGTGACCTGCCCTTTTGGACCACGAACCAGTACGCAAGAGGAAATTCGAATTAGAACATTCCTTCGAAAGTTATCGCGTCGTCAGACAACAGACCAGACAGACTGATAGACAGACATGTTATAAAAACTATTTTTGCTGACTCAGCGTTTTTCAGAACGTCGAGCATTGGCGAAAACTGGTTAGGTCCACAATCACGTGAAACTTCGTTACAATTCGAATATATTCTTAAAAAATATGTTGAAAGTAACATTACAAAAAAAAAATTCCCATGAAGCTTTTTCTGTCGATTGTCACTCCCCCGAAGTTCCCCTTGATGCCGGAAAAAGCAAGGCAAAGTTTTACCCCATAGGATGTGTAAATCAATGAAAACTTGCGCAAAACAGTCTGACGTGAATATTAAAATAACATTTCATAATATTTATTCAGCACAGGTAATTAATTTCTAAATATAAAAAATGTATCTGTTTCTTATGTCTTTCGATTGAACTTTCTGCAAACGCGGTCGACCCTGGAGTAATTACATTTTCTTAGATTTTTGTAGGCTAATCATAGGTATATTGACAAAATAAAACATTGAAGATCAGTTTTATGTGATATCTCAAAACATAAATGGCATATTTCATCATTCTTCAAAATCATAGTTATTAGCCTTATAAAATAGTCTCATAAAATGTGAAATGAAATACATGACGTATAATTCTATCTATAATCTTTGTATTACTTCTAAAAATATCCATTATTCAATTTTTTCTACATTAAATTATTTCAAAAACTTTTTTCAATTAATTCTTGACATTTGAATAATTTGTATTTCCATATGTTCAAAATTCAAGAATTGTGAATTGTAACTCTTTCAAATTGCAGAACTTTGTATGGCAAAAATTTTGAAATTTGAGACATTGAAACTGCAAATCATCAAAATTGAAAAATTTGAATTATGATTCTTCGAAATTGTAGAACTTCAAATTGTAAATTTTAATTATTTACATTTCAAATCTTGTCATTTGTAATAATCTGAAATTCAAAACTCCTGAATTAACAGTTTTCAATTGTAAATCTTCAAAATTGAAGAGTTGAAAATTGCAAATCCTTAACATTTTGTAATAATTATAATATAATTATTAAAAAATAATTTGTGATATTTCAATTATTTCATGTCCTTTTACCATAAACAGCGTTCTCTCGTTTTACAGTAGGCCTATTTTTGAGGTCCGTAATTCGAAAAAAACGTTAACTGCCGTTTGCGGCGTTTTCCCGAATTTCAGCATCTCCATTACTACAACGAACTGCATTTCCAATAATTATTTAAAATTTCAAAATAATTTTTCTGCAGATATGACAAGTTCATATGCAATATAGTCAAGAATAACCGAAAAAGTTCGGAAAATTAATTAGAATCCGCGACATACGCGAATAAAGATTCTAACAATTGTTTTCGATTTTCGCAGGTTCGTTCATTTTGCGCAATCAGACTTCATATAAGAATATTTTATTTTTGAGTTGACACTCGAAATTTGTTTTAAAGATCTCCAGGGGCTAACGCCGTTTAGCAAAAACAATTAAGTGGTGATTGAGGAATAAAATTTTGATTTTTTTCTTAATATCAGGAATTTTCTGTTAGTTCAAAAAAATGATAATATACTTACGTGGTTCTGTCTGACCTGCGTTGTTGGGCGTTGCGAACAGATTATGTTCATGTCGTAGAAGGAATAAGTCGTTTTGCAATTGTTGTAGCCGATGTGACCTGTGCCAGTTAGTGGCTGCGAGATATAAGATAGGAATTTTCATTAAACAATTTTTTCAACGAACCTAAAAAATTTGCCATAGGACCAAAATAATGACAGCCCAAATGTAACCGCGAATTTCGTTATTAATAAAAAAAGCGAAGGTTGCAAATTTCGACGAAGCAAATATATTTTGAAAATCTGGGCACCCTGAATTATGTATTTTCAGAGTATTATGTTATTTTGACTTCTTCTTGTCCAATGTCCATTGACAAATGTGCAAGCAACGTACTTTGAACGTTATTTAGAGGTGACTTTTTGTTCAGATTAAATATATTAACTGGCGAAGGTTAAAAATATAAGATATTTTCTCACGCTTCTTCAATATGAACCGAGCCTAGGGCACACGACTGCTCTTTGTCGAGCTTCGCGCTCGATAATATGTACTTTTATCTCCTGCACGATCATGTATTTACCTCGCGCTTCGCGCTCAGTTCTTTTGTTTCCTCAGTTCTTTTGTTTTTCTATGAAAAATCTATCATTTCAATAAATTCATATTATGACCATACAAAATAACCATTGGTATCGAAACATAAGTATGTTGTTTTTATAATTAAAAAAACAGTCAAGAGCAATTTTGCGAAACTTTCAAAAACAGATAATTTTGTCCCTTGTCTATTTATTCTGTCTTGTGGGTTTCGTGGAAAAGTTAAATAATTACGTTCCTCAATTTTATTCGAACTAGAACATTCCTTCAAAAGTTATCGCGTAATCGGACAACAGACCAGTCAGGCCAATAGACAGACATTTTATAAAAACTATTTTTCCTGACTCAGCGTGTTTTAAAACGTCGAAAATTGACGAAAACTGGCAAGGTCAAAAATCATAAGAATCTAAGACATTCCATCATGAATGATGAGAATATAAAAAGTGCTAAGGATTATTTGTAATTACACTTTCGTCATGTATAAGGTAATCGTTCTAGTAATCGTGACGGTCCCAGTAATCGTAAAACTTGGTTAGAAATTGAATATATTGTTATGAATGTGTTGGAAGTAACTTTTAATGACAAAGCCCAGTCATTTTTAGCATTTCATAATAGCAAATAAAAATTACATTCATTCAAATTAAACAAAAAGCAAGAAAATTAGCAACACGAATACTGGGACTAAGGTCACGATAACTGGAACGTTTACCTTAAATTATCAAAAAAAAATCATTGAAGCACTTTCTCCTGATTGTCAATCCCCTGGAATTCCCCTCGAAGCCAAAAAGAGCCATTCTGCGCATTTGCATATACTAATACAAAAATAGCATAATATAAAAAAAATTATTTTCCCCACAGAAATGGTAAGATTTCGAAATATGTTATTAAAACATGAAATGCTTAGACATAAATATTAAACTAACATTTCACAAAATTTATATCGGACAGACAATTCAATTTTTAAGATTTTTTTAGGCTGATCATAGGTATATTGACAAAATAAAATGTTGAAGATCAGTATTATCTGCTATTTCAAAACATCAATTGCATATCTCATTAATTCTTTAAATCATAGTTTGAACGCCTAACAAAATAATACAATTTTAATGATTTATATTCCAAGTTCATCAATTTTGATGAATAAAAATTCAAAACTCTCGACTCTTGATCTTCAAAATCATCACAATTTAAGAATTGTCATTTACACATTTATCAAAATTGAAGAGTTCTGAATTTTAAATCTTCATGAATGAATAGCTTTAAACTGCAAATCGTTGAAATCGAAGAATTTTCCATTGATATTTTTCAAAATTGAACTCTTCCAAACAAATTTTTTAAACTAGATACTTTTAAAATATAATTCTCGAAAACTGAATAATTTGCATTTCCATATTGTGAGACTTCAAGAATTGTCAATTGTAACTGTCAATTGTAACTGTGAAATTCCAAGTTGTGAATTGTAATTATTTACATTTCAAATTCTATCAATTATAAATATCTAAAATACAGAACTCCTGACATTTGATCTTCAAAATTGCACAGTCTCCAATTGTAAATCTTCAAAATTGAAGAGTCTAAATTTAAAAAACCTTAATATTTCATAATGGTTATAACATAATTATTGAATAATAATTTGTAATCATTCAATTATCTCATGTTCTTCTACCATAAATGGCGCTCTCTCAAATTACAGCAAGCCTATTTCTGACGTCCGTAATTCTAAGAGAGCTGTAACTGCCGGATACGGCGTTTTCGCGAAATTCAGCATCCCGCTTAACACCACTAACTGCATTTTCAATCATCAATTAACATTTTTAAGCAATTATGTGGTAGATGTGACAAGTTCGTAAGCAGTTGAGTTCATTTGGCAGTTAACGGCCTTCTCCCAAATCACGGTGGTTGTTTAGCAGAACTATCATTCAAAGTTATCATTGATTTCCACGAATTTCATAAATTTTATATACTTCTAAAATTTAGTGAAAGTTTTTTTTAATTATTAAATGAGGTTTTTAGGTTTACTTTAAAAACAGAGAAACTTACAACATTTGTGTTCTATGGAAAAGATGCGCTATTAAATTTCCTATGAGAATATGTATACTTTTAGAGTTGACATTCGAAATTTGTTTCAAAGGTTTCCAGAGGCCAACACCGTTAGGCAAAAACAATTTAGTGGCGGTTCAGAAATAGAATTTGGATTTTAATTTCAACATCAGCAATTTTTTTCAGTTCAAAAAAATGATAATATACTCACAACCTCCGTAGGTGGGGTCTGCATTCATCCGATTAATTTCAGCCTCCAACTCTTGTACACGTAATAATACAGAATCCTCTGTTGCAGGTCCGTACCCTCCTTGTTGGTGATGTGACCAGTTATCAGATCCATCTGTGGTTGAAAAGATAAGATTTTTTCTTATGCGTCTTTAGTATGAACTTAACAATTTGAAAAAGGTGAAATAATCTTGCCGCTACGCTAGCACGTACGCATCGTACACAGGCCGTTTAAAATTATAGGTCAAAGCATTTACAACTGTAATTTGGTTATTGTGAATTTACTTTTCTCAAAGCTCAATGAACACATTCTCATCACACATCTCGTGCTTCTTACTCGACTTCGTCCAAAATGTGAACTTCTCTACATTATGTGCAACACCATTTTATCAAATGTATATCACATTCATTCTTGTAGCTTGGCCTGGGATTGCGGATTCATATATTGCAAAATAAAGTACAAATTTTATTTATCATGATTACTTCAATATTTGTTCTTGATTTTGCATTATATTTTATTCTCAGCTACGCTGGAAAATGTATCATTTCAATAAATTTATATTATTACAATTCATAATAACCATTGGTATCGGAACATACGTATTTTCATTCGTCTGTTTTTATAATTATAAAAAACAGTTGAGAGCAATTTTTTGGAACTTTCAAAAACAGAGACTTTAATATGTGATCTGTTTATTGTATCTTTTGTTGTTTCGTGGGAAAGTTCAAATATTACAGTCACAACTAACATCTAAGAAACCCCGACTGAATTTCGAAGGTGTCGTTATTCTAACAAGTAAGCCCGGTAGTCCAGGTATGGTGTTTAAAATACATCTTCCTCAAGAAAGTTGTGTACATAACTCAAATTTTAGACACCCTTATCCCTTTTTCTAAGGTCTCGTCATTCTAAAAAGTAAACCTGGTAGAAAAGGTGTTAAAAACGCATCTTTCTTTACCCTTTCCCTCCTAAGGTGTATTTTACTCCAGTTTTGCGCACAGCTTCCTAGGGGAAGATGTAGTTCCAATACCTAGACTGCCAGGTGCACTTTTTAGGAGGACGAGACCTTGGAATAACTGGACTACCAGACTTCCTTCTTGGAAGGACAAGACCTTCGGAAAATTATCAGGGTAGCGAAATTTCCGTTAAGAACGGCCTGCAGTTGTCGATTGTCGTAAACACTTTTTCCTGCCGAATGAAATTTCTGCGAATCGATAATCAATCCTTGATCGAGATTTACTGACATTGGCAAACAAACATCCACAGCCTTATTACTCATTTCAAATAAATGGAACTAAGTCAATAATTTTTTCAGATCTGATTAACATTTTAATTTGAAACAGTTCATAATTGTCATAATTCATGTCAGAAGATTACATAATTTCATAATGTGTTGTGTAGTTGAAATTTTATAACAGATGATTGATCACGAAATTTGAATCCAGTTGATCATGAATACAGACATCAAAATTTTGCATAATTTTGATCCATTTCCCGTATCATTTTGATACCTGGTAGTTTTATGTGGTGACTAAAACCATAAATATTGGCAGTAGGAGGCTGGCTAATGAACGTGACCTGCCCTTTTGGACCACGAACCAGTACGCAAGAGGAAGTTCGAATTAGAACATTCCTTCGAAAGTTATCGCGTCGTCAGACAACAGACCAGACAGACTGATAGACAGACATTTTATAAAAACTACTTTTCCTGACTCAGCGTGTTTCAAAACGTCGAGAATTGACGATAACTGGTTAGGTCCAAAAATCTCATGAATCTAAGACATTCCATCATAAATGGTGATCATGCAGCAACTGATATGACATCTATATCAAGTCTAATCAATGATAAAGGTCATCTGAATTACTGATTGAATTTTTGAAGGGAAAAAAACCGTCAGAACAACGAATTTATCGGTTGCTGCAACTACAAGTGTGTCAATTGGTACTTCGGGGTTATTGTGGAGTCTGGATTGTTGATTGATTGAGTGTTGATTGAGATGAACTTGTTGTTCATAATATGAAAAAATATTATTCATAATTCATTGCGAATATTACAGAATTCAAGAGGATAGATGCGGTATAACGTTATAATGATAAAGAATTTCGTGAATTTTTTCTCAATTGAGAGGCTAATAGCAAAAGCAGAGTAAAAAAAGAGTCAAAGCAAAATTGATAATATTCAAAACACTTTTTTCACAAAAATTCCCTCCAAGAAATCGAGTTGAAAGATTATCCGGTCTCAATTGAAAGAACTCATAGAATATTCATCAGCAAACCCTGCAGATTGGAATCAATAATGAGTTTAGTGTCTCTATTTAAAAAATTTGTACTTACGATCGAAACGAAATTTAGTTTCTGGTGAACAATTTTACGCAAAGTAAGCATATAAAAGATTCACAATTCAAAAATAGATTCTCAAACTCACTCAGTTCTCGGATCATTCGAGACAAATAAATAACAAATGAAGAAATAAGGAGAAAAAGTCATCCAAACCCAAACTCTCACTTTTTCCTTACGAGACCGATTGCGCGCGCATTTTCGTAATTTAAGATGTTTTGTAATTATCTTTGAAATTTTCTTCACATATCGAATCAATTCGAATCAATCCGAAACAATCCGAATCAATTTTCAGTCCGTGCCTGAAATCCTTTTGAATACATAGGACTTCTTCAATTCAAACAGATGAATCCGACTGAATCCGACACCAGTGTGAATGAATAGGAATTAATTCAAAACCATAGACAATTCGTAAACAAACTATAACTCTATCCGAGTGAATCGACAATCAATCCGAACCAAACGTTTCTTCCTTTTAAATCCGTGCTTTCACACAAACGTGAATCTTGACACACACTTCAATCCTTTTCAAATCAGTACGCTCAATCCGATGGATCCGACGCTTATTCAAAAAGTCTTTCCCAATCTTTATCAATTCTTGCACAAACATTAATTTAATCCAAACTCGCCATTCAATTATTTTCAATCCGAATGAATCTATCCCCTTCTGAAAAATTTCTAAAATTTTGACGGTTTTCACGTATCATTGAACGTTTTCTGGAAATCTGAAAACGTATTAAATTTTGTCCATATTATTGCTAATTCTTATTTATTAATAATTTTTCAAGTTTTTGCGTACATTTCACCGATTCTGAGGTAATGAAAAATTTGGATTCTTTCTTTTTGAAAATCTTTCATTTTCCTGGGTTTATTCACCGTGGACGAGGACCATCACCCTTTGCAAAATCCTGCAATTTTTTCAGTTTTCGTGTATCTCATTTCTTTCGAGATAACTTGAAATTTTTATTTTGAAAATCTTTCTACTGGGGTAATTCGATGTAACCGGAAAAAAATTTACTATGTTAGTTCGGGCTGGTCTAGTATCTTCATCAAACAGTGAAAATATGGTCAGTTCTTGCGTATGTCGCAACGTTTTCCAGACGAAGCAAAATCTAAATTTGTTTTTAAATTTTGAATCATTCTATTGGGTCTCTGCAAAATCCTCAGAATTTGAATAGTTTTCACGTATCCTTGAACTTTTTCGAAATAATTCACAATTCATATTTTTCAATTTCGAAGAATCTGTTGACTGGCTTAGGTCTGTGTGGCAAGGGACCATCCCGCCTTCAGAAATCCTTAAAAATATGTTATATTGCGTTACTTCGAATTGGTCAAAAACGAACCCCCACTATAAAATCTTTGAAATGTTGTCACTTTTCACGTATCCGCGCCTTTTAGACATCCAAATTTTGAGACTATGGTTTACTGGTTCAGGTCAAGGTGGTTGAGAACCATCCGCCATTAGAAAACCCCTGAAAATGTCGTCAGTTTTCGCGCATCTCTCACCGTTTTCATGATAACTCAGAAGTTTCATTTTGTTTTGAATTTTGAAAATACTTTCTTCCCTTCCACCTATGATCGGAGAAAGTAACAATGAATTATAAATAAATCGACTTAGACTCACT
The DNA here is from genome assembly GCA_932178445.1 of Andricus quercusramuli. Classification (NCBI taxonomy): domain Eukaryota; kingdom Metazoa; phylum Arthropoda; class Insecta; order Hymenoptera; family Cynipidae; genus Andricus; species Andricus quercusramuli. The sequence continues at coordinate 66,457 of CAKNXH010000370.1, forward strand.
TATTTCAATTCCAAATTTTTAACTATTTCATCAATTCTTTATAATAATTGAGCTAAAAATGTTGACCCTTTGGAAGCTGTGCCTACTGGAAACATCAAGTTACTTAATCTGTTTTACATTATCGACCTATCGAATCTTGTTCTCGAGTCTCGACAGCTGATTGGCTCATTCTAGGGCGACTTACGTTATATGTCAATGGCCAACTGAATTGATTAATAGGGTTTTGGGACTACGCGTGAACAAAGCCGAAATGCACTAATAGATTCTTATGCTAGTTAAAACTTAACATAATACCTGCAATTGAATACAGATATATGTTTTATAATTTTGCAGATTAGCACCCGCTCCTGGCGAAATTCTGCGGTTGTCCTTATTACGAAATTTTAACTATATATAATTTAGAAAAAAAGAGTTAAACAATCACCGCAGGGTCCCACTAAGAGCAACCGCCATATACAAAATGTCAATAGCCCCCAGAAGAACCGCGGTAAATCACACCTATGGCCACGCCTCACAAACGTGAGATTGGTGGTCACAGGGCACGACGAAATCACAACGACAGGCCAGCGAAACCCTCGTGTGTCTTGAGGACACGAAGCGACCCAAGGATGACAGCTTTCTGCATCCATCTTGCAAGTGCCTTGGCATATTTTCGGCACGCGTGTATGGCTTCAAGGTTACGAATCAGTGACAGTTTTGCACCTCCGAGAGCACCAATCAAAAGGACAATTACTCGCACCGAATACTTTGGGTACAGTCGTTGCAGCTTTCTCTTAAGGTCTTGATACCTCTACTCCTTTTCTTTCTCCTTTGCAGTGATGTTGCATTCGGACGGAGCCGAGAATTCAATCACGAATATAGTTCGTTTCTCAAAGCCTTGGAGAACAATGTCAGGTTTTGAGTGAGCAACGGAGGCTGCCGCCCGAAAAACGTAGTTCCAGAACACTTGGCAATTCCCGTTTCGGACAATTACCTCTATATCCCTTGGGGCGTTCGGCAGGGCAAGGTCGCGACCAAAACCGTAAGAGCGAGAAAGATGGTGATACAGTACTCTTAGGGCCGCATTATATCTATAGATGTACGTCGTTCCTGCGATGGTCGGAAACCCAGAGAGTATGTGTTCTAGGCACTCAGTCTGTGCATGACACGCTCTGCACCTATCGCTGGGAACTTCTTGACATAAAATGCGGGCACGGTATGCTGAGGTGAAAATGACACCGTCCTGGCATGCAAAAATAAAACCCTCTGTACTTGAATGGAGCCCTGATTATTCGAGGAAAGCAAAAGTTTGCTCCTTCTACAAGGTCTGCTTTTCTACATTTCTGTAAAAGTCTCCGTGCATATGCTTGTCGAGTAGCTGTTGGTGAAATTTTTCAAACTCTGCTTTCTTTACTTCGGCTTTTAGACGGAAAGCATCTAGATGAAGTAATACACTTTCCTCACTTCTGATGTTGAAATTCAGGCCAAGGGTCTGGGCCGCTTGCTCCGCGGCTTTGTAAAGGAACGCTCCTTCGCCAATCATCTCGTGATTCCTGACCATTTTTAGGAGCGGATCTCTGCCATTAGCAACGATGTAAGCTGTACTTAGAACAATTCGGTTATGAAGACACTGGGGATTTAGAAGTCCGCGTACGCCTTGACGGCGTGAAATGTACAATCACGGAACTGACGAATTGATATGCAAGCTTTTATTCATATGCATGATCTTACGTGCATATGAATAAAAAAGCAAAGGGCTCATGGTATGACCTCGAAAGACACCCCTTTGGAAGGTAACGTTGTTCGCTATCAGACGATAATTTCTAGATGAGATAGTAAATCTAGTTTTCTAAAGAGGCATCAATCTCTCTGTGCATCTCACTATGTGTGGATGTACCTTCAAGCTTACCAACAGACAGATGATAAGTCTATGAGAGGTTGAATCGAAAGCTTTCCGGTAGTCAATCCAGGTCATTGACAGGAAGCGTTGATGGACTGCAGCGTCCTCACAGACACACCTGTCAATCAGCAGGTTCTCTCGACAGCCTGCTACACCTTTTCTCGAGCCACGTTGTTCGTACATCTCTCGCCATACAGGCTCAATTCGTCGAACAATCCTGTTGCTTAGGACAGCTGCAAAGATCTTAGACAGTGAGTTCAAACAAGTTATTGGCCTGTAATTCTCTGGGTTGGACAAATTGCCTTTTTTCGGCTGAAGTATCGTGCGTCTTAATACAAGCCACTGCGGAATGGGCGTCTCCGACTTTAAATACGAGATGAATATGTGGGACAAACGTTGGTGTATAAAAGTAAACTTCTTCCACCAAAAGTTCTTGATACAATCTGGTCCAGCAGCGGAAAAGTTCTTCGTGCCTCTAAGTGCTTTTTTCACCTCTTCGGCAGTGACTGATGGACATTTCTCCTCAGATTTAATAAGATTGTCGCAAAACTCCTTGAAGAGGATGAAATTGTCAGTATCTTCTTTCAACTCCAGTGTTTTCGGGATTTTGTATACCTCTCTCCAAAAACTCTTCACCTCCTTGGGCTTGGGTAGATTTTTTACAGATACAGGGAAATCGCTGAAGAGGCGCGATGGGTCAGCGAGAAACTGTTGATTCTCTCTGATCCATCTGGCACTCTTCTGTATCCTCCTCCTTGCGTCAGATAACAGCCTTATTTTATCAACAATATGCTGCTTGATTGTCAGCAGCTTTGGCTTGTTCAGTGTGTGATGCAATGTCCTTAGTTCTTGGGGGAACTTTCGAACCCTTTCCGTAAACGGTCGACCAGATGTTGTGTAGTTAATCATGCATTGAATACGGGACGCATTCTGTCTTGCCCATCCAATTTTCTTGTTCAGTTGATGCAAGCGTTTTTTGGTCTTTTGATCCATTGTCGGTTTTAGCCTTCGATTTGAATCAGCCAAACTTCTAGCAGCATCATAAACTGAGCAATTGATGGTCCAGAGGTCGGACTCTTGCGAGATATCTCCACGAAGGGAGGCATCCATTTCAGCGAGATGCCGCCAGAACCGCTTTCTGCGGTTGGTCTTAATGTCGCTTCATCTTCGTATGCAGCTTGGTCGAACAGCGGTTGAGGAGGCGCTCCGCGTACATATCCATTTTTCCGGAGGTTGTCGGCTTGATTTCGCAAAGACTGATGCGAAACGTGCTGAAGCTCTGGGTGTTTCTGGCACCACAGAGTGTGCATACGCGCAATATAGCCTCCGCGAATAGGGATAATGCTGGCATCGTAGCAGTCTACCACGTCATTCTTAAGTTGATCCGTCCACTCAATGTGGGCGTTTCGCCGGTTCGTCGTCGTGTTTCCATCTAAATTATTTTCAGCACCCCGAACTCTAGGATGATCGGCATTGTTCACCGATCCATTGTCGGGTGCTCTGCGCGTTCGATCGTTTTGAACCGCATCTACGACATTTTGGTGGTTTGGTGGTTTCATTGTTGTTCCCACGAGCAGCTAGGGAAAGGCTTCGTCTATCCTTGCAGAATCCCGCGTGCAAGGATAAGGCTGATACTCTGAGAGGTTGCCCGGTATCCCAGGGTCACCGTTAAAGACACCTCACCCAGGTGCCATTCAGCTTTCGGCACGGGTCTTACGCCTTCGCTTAGGGTTTATTCCTTCGGGACCATCCCTGGACAATTGTCCGTGACTGCTTATTAATTATTATAACCATATTCAGCAGAAACCCTTGGTACAGGGACCCTCTATCCGCAACCCGAGGACGCGTTCGGCGACTTTATCATAGGCCCTTCGGTTCTATTCCAAAGGAATCGAAACCGAAAACCGATATATATATATATATATATATTCAACCCTTATTCGGCACCCTGGGATCACTTGCACCCCACAACCATATTTCATAAACTTTAAGTACCTAAAGATTGAAGAAATTTTAATTTTTTTAACCTACTAAACCTACTTTTTTGGTCATATAACCTAAACTGCTTTCAAACCTATACTTTAAAGAACTTTAAAGAAAATCAAGTTAAAATATGAAATAGTTCATTTATTATTACGAGCCGAACAAGGGTTGAAGAAGGTTACTTCGTCTAATTTTTCATTCCTCAGTGAAAAAATGATAATCATATAAAAATTATTTTTTATTATAAGAAGAAAAAGCAAAAAATGTCAACCAAACAAAAGGAAATTTTTGTTTATCCCAATATTTAATTTTTGCAACAACCACCTCAAAAGTTGACTTTTTCATGCTTGTAAATGGTGCCTAGAGGACCTTATTTGAGCAGACTGTGCGCGATACAATTTTCGCGCATGCGCAGCTTGAAGATGGCTTACTTTAGACACTGGTGAAAAAGCTGCGCATGCGCTCTTTCGAGATGAGGTACTGTAGACACTGGCATAGGTATCTTTAAACACTGGTGTTGGTATTTTCTCGAAATAAACTTAGATTTAACTTGAACAAATGTTTTAATGATTGAAGTTTTGTTTTTAGGGTTTCGTAGACCAACCTCCCTTCACCCGGGCAGAAGATCATAAACGCCAACATTTTTTTAAATAATTTTTTTTCCAACAAATTTTGTTCCACAAATTTTTTTTTCAAACAATTTTTTCCGAAATTTTTTTCAAACACTTTTTCTTCACAAAATTTTTTGTTTCAAAATTTTTTTTTCACAAACTTTTTTTTCTCAAAAATTTCCACTCGCACACAATGACCTATTTTACGCACTTGTATCATAAATAACTATTTTCACATCAATTGAATACCCTGTAATTTTAAACAGTGTGTAAATGTACATATTCTAATCCATGACGTTTTCACACATTCAGCACGACACTAATTGAATTTCTGTTAAAAGTTATAATAGACAATATTTTTATAGTTTTCTAAAGGGGCGATGGTCCCTTGCCACATAGACCCAAACCAGTAAACAAATTTTCGGAATTATAAAACATTAATTCTGAATTATCTTTCAAACGGTCAAAGAGACGTGAAAAGTAATTAAATTTTAAGGATTTTCGAGAGGGGGGTTTGTGTTTGATCAACCCTAACCAACCCGAAGGAAGAATTTTTTAAATAAAAAAATAAAATAAAATAAAAACTTTTCAGTGATTCTGAAAACGGCGTGAGTTACGCGAAACTGAGTACAGTTTAATGGTTTTTTAAAGGAGGATGGTCCTCGGCTACTCTACCTTAAACCAGTGAACAAATTTTCAGAATGAAAAAAAAAATTTGAATTATCTCGAGGACAATTAGAGGAAAGTAAAAACTAAGTAAATTATAAGGTTTTTAGAGAGGGGGTTTGTCTTCGACCAACTCGGACCAATCCAATGAAACTATTTTTTGAATACAAATAAATGAAAATTTTGAGGAATCTTAAAAACGGTGAGAGATACGCGAAAACTGATAACATTTTCAGGGATTTCTGAAGGGGAATGCTCCTCAACCACCCTGACTTAAGTCAGTGAACCAATTTTCAAAATTCGAAAGAAAAATTCTGAATTATCTTTAGAAGAGGCGGATACGTAAAAAGTGACAAAATTTCAAAAACTTCACAGAGGGTGTCCAGTTTTCGATTATTAGAAAAATAATATAACATCTGTAGACAAAAACAAACAAACTGGAAACACTCGCGATCGAATTCACAGCTGTTTATTTTATTTATTTTTTTTTTGAATGGATACATTAAAGACTGTGTTATGAAAATTTCATCGTTGGATTCTTGTTTTTTTTTCTAATTTCCAGGAATTTCATAGCTAAGTTGTAATGCTGAACATTAAATAGGAGTTTATTTTTTGATTTATGCTGAAATAACTCTTTCTTAAATTTTATATATTGCAGTAAATTACATTACAATATATACAGAACATATAACATATGAAAGGAATTAGATTACCAGCATTTTGATCGAAAATCAGGTTTTTGCATGAATATTCCATGAAAAATTAAATATCTATTGGGGTAAAATGATTCTTTCGATATATCATTTTTTGATCAAATATTTTTCAAAAATTTTATTAAAATTGTATTGACAATTTAGTTCCTTAGTTACGTTCAGCTTTGATATTCCTTGAAATTGTTATTATTCAGGAAAAAAAGTATTTTCGTTTTTAGGATTTTAAGCAAAAAATGCCTGTCGCGAACTCCAATTTTGCTTTCCTCAGAACAGAATCATGTTTCCAGATCAAACATTTTCTATCTTTATATAGCACCTTCATATCTCGGAAGCTAATTTTTATTTTTGCAAAAAATGGAAAATTCGGGTTTCAATCGCTGTCCCACGAAATTTCGATTTCAAAATTTTTTATCGATTTTTTCGAAAGTGGCTAACATTGTGAATTTGGACTTCATTTACTCGTATTCAGAAACCTAATATCTCAGATGCATCCACATCAATTTCCTCGAACCTCGATAACTGAACTCAACAGTGGACTTTTGATTTATCTTGAAAAATAGGATAACTGATATGGGGAAACATTTTTTCACTTTTGCAGAGTACCGTTTTTTGGGAAATACTTCAATTCATTCCAAGATACCTAGAATGAGTAGAACAACTATCCAGCTAAGGTTACCGCTAGCTATGCGGATGTTTAAAAATTAATTTAATATGGTATAAGCAAATGACTGCAAAAAATATTTTTATGAGCATTGGCTACGAATCGCCGCTTAAAGACTCTTTATATTACATTATAGAATTTTGGTAAATAATTTGGTATTTTATGAACAAATTTGATAACAAATCATCCACATCAATGATTTATGAGAGAATACATGAATTCTTTCCTATGAAATCAACAAAATAACTTAAATTTTTTAAACAAACTCAATTAAAAAATGTCCTATTGAGCTATTTTCCAATGTACAAAGTTGGTTCATTGAACATAATTAAATATGAGTAACTAATCTATAAACTTTCAAGTTCATTTTCATAACATTGAGCAATTTTCATTGTTCGTAACAATTTTGCTAACAAGCGTTAATCATCTTATGCATTCATGAAAAAAAACGTTGTGAAGAATATTCAAACTAACTTTGTGGAGCAAAAGATTGTCCATTATATGGACTTATGTAATTTGTTTTACAGCTTTGAATGGCGCTATTAGTTTTTTTGGTATATTAAATATTTAAAAAAATGGTCGCTGACAATCTCGATTCAAACTACTTCCTCCTTTACTTTTTCTTTGCAACATTTTTTTAATTGGCTCGCACACTCGGCGACTACTAACTTCAGTTTATTTTTCCTGAAAAAAGTGTTAAGTATCTTTCCCAAAAGGAACAATCTACGCAAACGTGTGAACTAATATTTGCAATGTTCAGTTTTCTGTGATTAACAAAAAGGTTCCACCAGAATTTGTTCGAGAAGCTTGAAAGTTTGAATGCTGTTGAGTGAATTAATTAAAAGAAAACTTGAATAAGTTATAAAAAAAAATAAAGAATCGAAATTTCTAGTGAATTCAGTTTTATTTAACTAAAATGAAAGAATAGGTATTACCCAATATTGTGTGATTATGTAAACATATAAGAATCTAAATTAAGTGTATCAAATTTTGTTAACCCAAGTTTTTTTAGAATTCTCTCTCTAAATCTAAAGACTGCATCTAGTCGTCTCGAAAATGATCATGTTTTTAAAATGAAGGGTCCGCGGTCTAAAGCTGTTAACTGACATTTTTGAAATTTCATACAGCAACGGAAAAACACGCGTCTTTTAAAAATTCATAAAAAAAAACAAATGATAATTTCGACATGCGGCTGGAAGGATAGTGGCCGCATATTAAAAAACTTCAATAAAATGCAAAAAAGTCGATTTCGAAAAAAATGTGAGTTAATAGCTTTAGACCGCGGACCCTTCAAGTGTGATTTTAAAGGGACAGTTTCTAAAGGAAATTTGCTCAACTTTGAATAAAAACAATGAAATTTCAAATTTTTATCATAAATGCTTTGCGCGAAGATAATTGATTCTAATTATAATAACCTGTTAATATGTCGGTGTTAAAATTAATTCAAAAATGTTATTTCAAAAGTAGTTCAGTTAATTTTTCACAGAAGAAATCTCTCGCGAGTCCATGTGTATTAACAAAAAATGCAGATAAACGTAATTTTCGTATTAAAACTTATGCATACACTACGAATATGATTCTTACCTCTAGTATTTTCTTCTTGTTTTGGGTGTCAAATAATAAAAAAATATATTGGAGATGGTTTTCAAAAGTTCCATTAAAAAAAGTTAATGTCCAAATCTCACAACTATTTGAAATCTACCCATATATTAATTAAAAAAATGTAAAATGATAAGCCATGGAGATTATTGTCTTTACTTTTCACGTTTGGGACCAAAATAGAAAAGATTTAAAGAAGGAAGAACCTCGATAATAAGGTTTTTCCGTATTTGAATTAAGAAAAACGTCACATCAATTGCAATCCTGACAAATTAGATACTTGACAAAGGAATGCGATTGTGTAAATGAGAAACAATCAGAAGACATTATTGTGCAATATGTACATATGCTACATTAGCACTACTCACAAGTTATATTACTTCAAATGGAAAAATTATAATTTTTCTATTTGTTTATATTTAGGCTCATCGCTACAATGTTTCCCCCCTACCAACCCCAATAATTGGCCACCTCATTTGAATATGCTTATGTGAAAGAATACTTAGAAATGAAATAACTGATACATAGTAGAGAAACGGAGTAATTAGATTCAAAACAACCCTGCTGTAAGTTGAATCGCTGGAGTGCCAATAAACTTCAAGTAGCTATAGAAAATCAAAAATTTCGAGCACAATTTATATGTCTATGGTTTAAAAATTTCAAAAATTCTAATAAATTTCCAATTTCTATAAATTTACGAAATAATGGAAAGAAAGTTTCAGATGCTCAGACGGAAGGAAATAGATTGTGAAGATACATTTTTTGAACACATGTTGGCATACACGTCGCAATTTCCAATTTTCATTTTCACAGAAGATCAAAAGAATTATGATATACTAACGGTGATGGCCTTGCATCGAAGGTTGACTTGAAGATTGATCAGGCTCCTGCCAAAGACTATGCTGATTCCACCACTGATCAGCTCCATCTGTAAGATATAATATAGGGATTTTTATGAACGAATTTTTCCAACGAAGCTCAAAAATTTTCTATCGTTCTAAAATAGGTGGGTTTTGTTCGACTTGGTTTTATTTTGGGCGGGAGAGGGCGTGAGGTTCCCCCTTGGTGCTCAAGCTATGAAGCCTATTGTGCCACACCCGTGTTTATCTTCAAAGCAGTGCTCCATATCCGGCCATATTCGCCGAGCGTTTTTAGATCTCGGCGGGTTTCGTTGTTTCCAACGTTCTGAAAATATATCTTTCAGCTGCCAAGTGTACCTATCGCACAGTAAAAAGCATCCTACTTTGTAATAGGCAAAGTGATCCTCTACCACTCTGCCATTTGGCAGCCTCTCTAGCAGGCTGCGGGAGGAGAATACGGCCAAAATAGGGTGGACAGAGCGATCCATCCAAGGTCATCAGTTGAATGCACAGATTTAAAGCACTGTCCTGATGTGTTATGTGGGTGTATGTAAATGCATTTATTACTTGAAATCGACCAGCAAACATTGAGTGTGAGTCCCCGTAGATGCCTCAAACGCAAGAAGATCATTTACTCATTTTCGAGTCTTCTCAAAATCGACTTGGACCCCCAAAGCTAGTACCCTCGAATTGTGGCCTCTACCTTGGTACGTAACAAGCATCTTCTAAGGGGATCTCCAGTTTAAGGTGGATTCCGAACCACGAAAAAAATCAGGAACTTGCATCGTTGTATTCTGTTTTAGCATTTTCCAAAACAAATACTTTTTCGCCTCAAATTTGAAATCAGTCACCCCAAAAATACTCTTATCCCCAGTATGAGGCAAACATGTAAACATTTAAAGCTTCGACCGATTAACTGGTAACCACCATTTCAAATTTGTATCTTCTGATGTTAAGTTTTAAATCAACGATGCTTGAACTCCCCTTATAGCAATGTTGAGACAAAAGCGTGCAAACTTAAAGTGTTTTGCCCTTATATTAGATCCACCACTTATATTTGTAACTTTTAACATCAATCGAATTTTTGCTACTTTTTCGGATTTTGGCCGACTTCACGGCCACTAGCAGTGTTCCAGTTGGGTCTTCTGGCTTTAATGATACGCTTCGTTGGATGCAGTATTCTTTCGAAGATGTTTATTGATTGGCTTTTCAATCTACACGGGGAAAATACCTACGAGAAAGTTCAAACATGCAGTGAAATTTCAAATACAATTAACAAATTGAGAGATTATGGAAAGAAAATTTTAGATGCCCAGACGGAAGAAAATAGATTGTGAAGATAAATTTTTGGAACATATATTAGCACGTACGTGGGGCTCTAACGAAAAATTTTCGAGCATATTTTGGTACAAATTCCTTTTAAGTCCTCAATAATTTTTATTATTCATAAAAAATGTCAAACGTATGGGTACACGTAAATATTAATGTTTGTAACATGTGTTGAGAAAAATTCTAGTTAAATCTATAATAATTTTTTTTTAAATCTTCATAAACATATCATGAATTAAAATTTTCCCCCAAATACGTTACAAAATTTATATTCAATTTTTGCGCGTATTGATAAACTGAATTTCGTGTTAACCTATTTCACAAAAATTTTACTTCACATTTATTTCCTTTCGTCTCCGTACCTAAAACTGTGACCTAATCCAGTTTCGAAACTGTAGAATTCCAAATTTTTCCGCACTTCGAACTACAAATTTTGCGAAATATGTACAATGATAGTAACATATACTTCAACAGTTTTGAAATGAAATGCAAATTTTTCAGTATGGTCGATATATGGATGTAAGATATTTTACTGTATAATTGATATAGTTTATATTATATTCCACTTAAGAACACAATTGTTAAATATCATAAACATGAAGTCATATGGACAAATGGTGTTAATGCATTTAGGCGGCGAAGAAAATCTACTTCCTTTGGTTAGTCAAATGTTAACTCTCTTTTCCTGGGACTTTGCCTCTTGTCAAAGTGTTTTTCACAAAACCTGGTTAACGCAGTTATTCTGCCTCGTGGCTACAATCTGGAATTGGTCGCCAGAAACAAGATTATCGCGCTTCTCTCTTTTAAAAAATGACTTAGTATGTCAGGTTTTTGAAAATTGCAGTATGCAGTGTAAACAAAATTTTCGAAAAAGACTGTTAACATGGGATATAAATATAGCAGCGATTAACGTGGGAATTTGGCAGAAAATATAGTAAAATCACAGTGATCAATGCAACAAAAGTTTTTAAAATAGTGCTAGGGCTAGAATTACGGAAATATCCGTCATACAAGCAAGTTAGAAATGGGTTAGATGTATAGAAATTTCTAAAATACTAGACCGTAGTGCCTTAGAAGAATGTGGAATGGGTACTGACACGTTGGTAGGTCTTTGGAAATTTTTCTTTCATTATAATTAGAAAAAATATCTAACTAAAAAAGACGAAAAGAGGTAGAAAGAGGAAGTTCCTATATTACCTCTTTTCGTCTTTTTCTATTTAGATATTTTCTCTGATTGAAATAAAAGAAAAATTTCCTGGCTGCGTTTCTCTTCTTTCTTGATCTTTTATTTTTATTTTTTTCCCAATTTAAATGGGTACATTTTAGAGTGAAGTATAAAAATTTAATCACTGGATTATTTTTTTTTTCAAGAATTGCATAGCTCAATTTGAATGCTCAAATTTGAAGTCAAGCCTGCTTTATTTTTTGGTCCGTATCACTTGAAGATTGTCAATTTGCACATCCATTTTCTCGAACTTGGACAACTTTATTTAATTAAAGTTTTCTGTCCCTAATTCAGCAACAGTTTGACTGAGAGTCGACTTTCATTCAATCTTTGAATAGTTATTGCAATTTTACTTCACAGATATGTTACTGCAAACTGGGATTTTTTTGGATGCTAACTTCCTTTTCTCACCACTAAATAAAAATAAAAACGAATAAATTTAAAAAATAGGTTCTTTTTTTCTGGTGTTGTGATTGAATTCGAAATCCAGAATTAAAATATTTGATTTTACTTACAAGTCAACAGAAGTTTCGACTCAAGTGGCGGTCCATAGTCGGTGAAAAACCATTTGTGAAGAAACTGATTTTCAGAAGACAATTCTTACCCGATAAAATTTTTTTAGAATGAAAGCTAATGGAAGTATACATCGATTTTACAAAGAAGATTTCTGCATACGTTTCAAAATATTTTTTCATTCAATAACAGATATGCGAAAAAAAAATTTTAACAAGCAATGCAGATGTTTAAAAATTTATTTATTATTTTATCAAGAAACAATCGCAAGAAGACATTTCCGTGGGGATTGGCTGCGAGTCGTCACTAGATTTTCACTAAATCTGAACACTTTTTAAACAGAAAGAGTTTTGATATTGTAATACTGAATGTTTGTTAATTATATGGTATTTTATGAACTTTGATGAAAAGTTAGCCTCATCAAGTATTTATGAAGAAATACTTGTACCCACCAAAATAAATTCAAGTCAGGGATGGAGAAGAAAAAGAACCAAAAGACGAAACAAACGCCAATCAGGATTGAGAATATACAGAAAGTGGAAATGCGTATAGATTTTCAAAGTAGAATAAATGAACTTAATGTACAGTTTGTACATTCAATATTTTCATTTCTATCATCTTTGTCAACCAGCTAGGGACAAATCGAAATTTCATGTCATTCCCCCGAGATTAAAAGTTTTCAGATTTTACTTTTGCATACGTTTGTACGTCGTTTGTACTGTTTGTACATCCAATATTTTTGTTTGAACTCTTTTCATTGCCCAGCAGAGGGCACCTCAAAATTTCACTTGTAATGGAACAGTACCGAAGAAGTACTGCGGGGGGATTTTCGGGATTTCTGAATATTATTTCAGATTTGGGAACATATTTTGGAGTTTTTGGAAAGTGACTTCTGTGACTATTTTAATCGAAACATTTATTGTCCATTTTACGTCCAGAATCTAGAGACATGTATTGTTAGAAGTACTAGGGGTGGATTTCTTGGATTTCGAAATATTATTCTAGGTTCGGCAACATAGCCTGAAGATTTCTGAAGGCGACTTCCGAGTCCATTGTCAATAAAAAAATTGATTGGCTATTTTATGTAGAGGACTTTTAGAACAGTTTCTATAGAATTACTGGGGATGGATTTTGGGGATTTCTGAATATTATTCTGGAGTTGGGAGTATATGTTGGAATTTTCTTTGGTCACGCTTTTGTTTCACTTGGAGAATCTTCGGACCTGTTTCGTTAAATGTACTGGGAGAGGATTTTTCAGATTTTTGAATACTATTTTGTGGTTGGGAAGATAATATGAAGTTTTTCGGTGGTCCCTTTTGTGACTATTATCAATTTGATAATTTATTGCCTGTTTTGCATAGGAAATCTTCGTATAGGTTCCGTTGAGGATACTGAGTGTTAATTTCCGAGATTATTGAATATTATTATGGGGTTGAGAACATAATATAAAGTTTTCCGAGGGTCATTTTTGTGACTATTAATAATTTTTTAATTTATTGTTTGTTTTATATGGAGAGTCTTCGAACCTGTTTCGTTAAGAGTACTAGGGGTGGGTTTTTGGGATTTTTCAGTATTATCATGGGGTTGGAAGCATATTTTGGACCTTTCTGTAGGAGAATTTTGTGACCATTATCGACTGAAAAATTTATTATATGTTTAACGCAGGGAATCTTCGAAGGATACAAACGAAAATATTGGATCAACAAACAGTGTAAACGATATACAAACGTGAGCAGAAAGAAAATTTGAAAAACTTAAATTTCGTTGAAATGTCATAAAATTTTGGTTTGCCCCTATCTGGGCAACGAAAAGAGTAGAAAACAGAAATATTGTTTGTACAAGCAGTACAAACGACGTACAACCGCTAGATAAAGGAAAATCGAAAAATTCAAATTACGAGGGAATGACATGAAATTTTAATTTGGCTCCACTATTTTTTTTTAAATTCAAATTTGTTGCGGAAGTGCTGGCTTGACTTAAGCCAGCACCTCCGCTGCACAAAAATTAAAAAAAATAAAAAAAAAAGGACAGGATTTTAGGCTTTTTTGGGCTTTTGAACGGGCCAACTACCAATTTTCAAAAACTGACCCTACAGAAAATAAAACTGCCCCCTACGTAAAAATTCAAACTTGGAAAAAACCAAGTGCATCACAATTTTGGGCTTATTTTGGGCTCTCGAATGCACTAAACAAAATTTCCAAAAATCACTCTGAACTACAAAAAAACCACCCGCTATGCAAAAACTCAAACCTGGAAAAACCAAAATAGAAACTAGTGTCGGGCTTTTCTTGGGCTCACGATTTCTTGATTTCTTTGCAAAAACCACTTCCACATCTGAAAAATCAAACGCCTATCTATGAATTCGAATTTGAATGTTGAAGGAGCCCGAAAATCAGAGACTCTATTCACACTGTTCGCGTCCTTTACGCTCGCACGTGTTTTGTGTGGAATCGGGGAGATTGATCTTTGCACCTTCGGTGCGCACTGGATGGCAAGTTGAGTTTGGTGCCTAGAAGGAAGGGACGCATGTGTGGGTCTCCCTTAAGCCAGGGAGTAGTGGTG
>CAKNXH010000370.1:87465-105215 GCA_932178445.1 Andricus quercusramuli
ATAGGTCGCGCACTTTTTACATTCTCATTCTAATGAGAAGGTATTGGTTTTATGTAAAATTTGACTTGGTCGGTTTTCATCAAATCTCCACGTTTTGAGACCCCCTGAGCTAGAAAAAAAGTTTTTTACCAAGATGTCTGTCTGTAGTCTGTCTGTCTGTCTGTCTGTAGGCACGATAACTTTCGAAAAAATAATCAGATTGGGTTGTGCTTTGGCACACTTCTTTAGGGCCTAAAAAGAAAGAACAAGTTCGTGAACCAGCTAATTTTGATCAAAATTCAGAAAGTGAGCGCATTTTGAAAATTTTTGAGACCATTTTTTTTCAAAATCCAAAAATTCTATGTACGGTTATTCATATAGAGGGCGCTTGGGCTTCATTGCGGGATTCCATTGTTAAAACTGCGATTGAAGTGTGTGGTACGGCGATGGTAGGAAGAAAGTCTGGCGATGCGTGGTGGAATAATGAAATTAAGGCAGCCCAAAAAGAAAAGAAAGAAGCGCACAATAACAAGCTAAACATGACAGGTCTTAGAGATGAGGAGAGAAATAGATTTAAAAATGATCACAGACACAAAAAGAGAAAAGTGAAACGACTTGTCACAGAGACACAGCAAAAACTAAGAATAAAATTTGTTGCAGGAAATTTTTCAGAGCGATAAAGTTTTGTTCAGCCAAATTCGCCTCTTTCAGAATACATGTGTTTGTCATGAAATAAAAAAGAAGTTCAAACGATATTTGTGTAAAGTGTATTCTGTGAAGTTAATTTTTGTTACAAAGAATCTTTCGTCGGAAATCGATATAAAGTTTATCTTCTGTTTTTTTCTGTGGAGTAGAGAGAAAACCAGAACAGATGAAGAGAACAAAATATAAAACTGCTTCAAAGGAATTATGAAACCATTATATAAACAGTTGAAGGAAAGTAGAAGTACAGAGTTTGTCAACATGAGAAACAGCAAAGGTGAAATGCTATATAATATAGACGGGATAGTAGATGCTTTGAAAGACTCTTTTAAAGAACTATTAGGAGGTGACGATATAGGAAAACAAAACTGCGACATAGAACATAATGCATTAAAAACCCCAATTGAAAAAGTCTGTGTCACTGAGGTCGAAGATATAATTCAGAACTTGAAAAAGGTTAAGGCTGCTGGTATAGACAGTATTAGCGCTGAAATGCTTAAATACGGTGGTGAGTACATACCTCACAGGTTTTGCAAATTGATAAATTTATGTCTCGAGATAGGAGAAGTCCCAGACGATTGGAGAAAGGCGATTATTGTACCAATATACAAAAGAAAGGGAGATAAAAGCAACTGCTGTAATTACAGAGGTATCAGCCTACTAAGTACCGTAAGTGAAATATACTCAAAAATTCTTATTCGTAGGGTAATGGAAATTACAGAAGAGAAAATATAGGAAGTCCAACGTGGTTTAATGCCAGGAAGATCATGTACGGATCAGATATTAAGCCTAAGACAGATCACAGAAAAAAGCTTGAGAGTAGGAAAGAAAGTTTCCTGTGCATTTGACAAGCATTTGACAAGGTAAATAGAAGTAAACTTTGGGAAGTCCTTAAAGAGTACGGAGTAAATGGAGGGCTCCTACAAGCGATAAAACTAACATATGCAGGTAGTAAAGCGAGTCTGAAAGTAAATGGGAAACTGAGTGACTGGTTTGATATTATGCAAGACGTGAAACAAGGATGCGTTACGTCCTCGTGGCTATTCATCATATTCATGGATATCTGTCTAAGAACTGTCCTCTTTGTGAAGAAGGTGTAGATCTCGAAACCGTCCAGGTACATGGGTTAGCTTTCGCAGATGACAAGATTGTTATGGCAGAATCATTCGAAGACTTGCAAAGAATGTTGAATAAACTTAATACAAGCATAAAGAAGACGGGTCTCAAAATTAACGTGGACCAAACGAAAATCATGGTGTTTGAAGGAAAAAATGAGAAAACAATATGCAAAATTGTCCTAAATGTATGAGAGATTAGAACAAGTTGACAAGTACGTATATCTAGGTAGTCGATTCACTAACGACGGGAAAATAGATGGAAAGTTAGATAGGCGCATAAATAAGGGTCAGCAGTTTATCGGTAGAGCAGTGTCCATCCTCGCAAATAAAAACATATCAAAAAAAGCTAAAATGGCCATACATAATTCTGTATTCGTACCGACTGTACTATACAGTAACGAGACATGGATCTGTCAAGGAAAGGACAGGAGTAAAATCAACGCGATCGGCATGAAACCTCTGCGCATGATATGCGGGAAAACACTGATGGACAAAGTACGAAACGAGACAATTCTCAAAGGATTTGGTACAGGAGAGACACTAGTTGACATATGGGAAAGAAGTCAGCTAGGGTGGTTCGGACATATTTAAAGAATGAAAGATGAACGACTCACCAGGAAAGTGTATAAAGGTGAAGTAAAGGGCAGAATTCCCAGAGGTAGACCGCCGAAAGAATGGTTCGAATCTGTGAATGGGACATTAATCCGGAGAGATATAAGAAGCCATAGGAACACAAGAGATGGCATGAAAAAATGCATGGACGTGCAGGAAGCTAGAGTAGTATGCCAGGACTGAAAAGTGTGGCAACAAATAGTTTGTAAACAGAGTGACAATAGAGTGAATGGCGCCTGAAAGGAAGACCTTGGATACTAATGGGCCCAAGTGGGGAACCATACATAACAATTTTGTGAGGCTCCTTACTTGAGGTGATCGCTAGAGAGATTGATGAGCAATCTGGGTTGGAGCAGTATTGCGGATTGAACGTGTCATTTAAATTAATAACACGAGAATTCCAGATCAATCTAAAACATCTATACCTAACACCTGTATACCTATATACGTTATACCCATATACCGACCTACTCTATACCTATATACCTATCAAATATGTTCCAACCGAGCTAGTCACGTCTACCCGGAAAGGGAAATGGCTTAATGGTATAATAATAATACGCCAAACGACGACAGATACGTGAAGAAAGCTTGAGAGAAGAATTGTTGATTTTTGAAAGACCTAGAACTTTTCTTTCTCAATTTTTTGATAAGTCTTGATATTTTGGTTTCATTCATTGTGAGTACTATGCAAGAAATAAGAAATTGTAATTTTATGCCAAACGACACTAAATATAGGAAAGACTCTCACGGAGGAATTCTATAATAGCTTCTAGAAAGTCCTATCAAATTTTTCCGTACGATTTGTTGATAGGATTTGTTATTTTGGTCTCATTCATCGAGAATAATCTAAAAGAAATTGATAATTCAACTTTTGAGCCAAACGACGTGAAATGCTGCAACCGAAATTTTTGAGACTCAACTTACTGCGAGTGAAATATGAATTCGATTCGCAAAACAAGTGCCACTCAATATTAATAAAATTTTATTTATTCGATTTGTCAAGATATTTCCTAATTCAATAGTGACAAGCAATTGGTTGCTTCGTAAAATACAGAAACTTATTTAGGACTGTACATAATAATTTTTAAAAAGTTATAAGCCTGAAAACGTTAGAAATTGATACGTTTATTGATACGACGTGATTGTGTATCATTTTATCTCTGTTTAAGCAATAAAAAGGCCATATTGAGAAATCGCTGACACGAGCTAGTTTGTTTCCATTATCACATTATTGCCTTCTGAATGTTTGCACAGAACTCAAGGAAATAAGAATTTTTTCAATCACAATGGATTCATGGTCTATAAATTAATTATACATATTCAGGACCCTGATCCGCTAATTCTCGAAACAATTCCGTTCTAAAATTTAAAATTTGTATTCGATTGTACATCTTTCTAGTTTTCTATAAAAAATGGCAATTATTCAAGGAAGCGCGGATTTACAAAAAATATGTCACCTAAAAGGCCGTGAATAAAAAATGGTTTGCGTACAAGAATATGTTGAGAAAATAAAAAGTTTGAGTTTTTTTCATAGATCAATAAAAATTTTGAAATAAATAGTTTTTTTCATTTGGGGGTTTTATCTATAACAACTGTTTTCCCAAATACTTCAGTAAAAGTACAATCGGATAATCCTCAAAGAAGTTACACTAACGCGAAGGTGGAAAAGCACCTGAAAAAGTGAAAAATTCAGGCCCCTGTTTATTGTCAAGCCGTGTATAAATTGACCCATGGCTTGGTGAATGAACATAGGTCATGTCAAATTTCTCTCAGATTGTTTAACAATGCTCAAACGGGTAACACACAACCATTTCTTCCAGTTCGATCATTTTTCGGGGAGATCATTAATAATTGCGAGTGCGCAACTGGTGCATCTTTTTTGGGGCCCCCTCAACCCCACCCTTTTTTTTGACGGCCAGGATGTGTATGAGAAAATTGGAGGAGAATCCAAAGAAGACGAACGTGAAGAAGATTCATGTCAAGTTTTTACAGTCCAATGAATTCACTCAAATAGATTGTATGCATCATTATTTCAGGATGGTGCGCTAGTGATATTCCACTGAAACTTGCCTAATACTTTCGAAGAAGTATTCCAGGAAAGTTCGCCAGAATTTTTTGAAACTCGTTTATAGATTTTGCCCCAATATTCGACCGAATCATGCCAGACCCTTGCAGAGCAATATTCGGGCTACATTCAATAGAAACATTCAAGAAACATACAACGCTATGCTCAGACAAAGTTCGACAGGAATATTCAGAACACGTTTAGGGCCATATTCCGACAATATTCCCTAGGAAAATTCATGCCACATTGCACGGCAATATTCCCAACATAAGGCATTTGGGGTAAAATTTCCCAAGTGTCCCCGCCTAAAATTTTGTTGTCGCCTATCTTATTCAAACTCCGCTAGATTGTAGTGCTAGTGGACCTCTTTATATTCTGTAAAGGGGGCGCACCTAGTATAACGGGTTGTCAAGATACAGGGGCCCGAATTTTCGACGATTCACCCCGACTGCTAACCTTCAATTGTACATAACTCCTGTTACAGTTATCCAATTTTACTTTTTTATGCGGGTTTTAGAAAGGTATTTTAACAAGGTTTACAAAAAAATAACCAATGAACAATAAAAAAATTATTTCACCTTGATTTTTCATTTTAAAAAACATTTTTGTGATTTTCTCCCAATGCGGCATTTTTAATATTTTTTTAGTTAGGCTAGAAAAAAAGCTAGATTTTTTCTCTTGAAAACCCTCCCAGAACGAAAATGGGATGGAAAGTATTGGTTGAGTTGTAGAAGGTCACAAGAGCGCGGGTGCCCCGCGCCAACGAGCCACGGCGCTACTAGCCGTGCTGTAGTGACTCAGTTGTTTTAATAATTGATAAACATGATTTTTCAGTTAACATGTAACGAATATTTCATTTTATCCTTACTTTCATGTAGCTGAAGAACGATTTACATATTTTCTTAATTAAAATTTTCAAATGGTTCCATTGTAGGAAAACGATAGTTAATAATAAAATCATTAACGATTTTGTTGGATGGTTCTGCTTATCTGTTACATTTCGAGATGGTTTTTAATAAGTCGTCTTGTATGCCACGTTTTGGTGAGTTTTTTTGGTGTTGATCTCTTTGCCTTTAACAATTTTTGACGTGATTCTCCTTGCCTCTCACGTTTTGGGGTGCTTTTTGGTGTGAGTCCCCTTGCCTCTCGCTGTGTTACTTAAAAAGTGATTTTTTGTTCAGCTTAACGTTCACTTTGATCTTCTCTTCGCGATCTCTTTGCCATTTTTCTCTTCGGGAAAATGTCATACTGTGGAGATGACGAATACTTCTTCAAAATTAGAGTCGATTCTGAAGAGGGTACAAAGTGTTAGTATTTTTGTGTGCTTGGCACATTCTTTGCAGAGTCGAATCGAGTTTTAAGGTTTTCAGCAGTGGCGGCACGATTTTCTTTGGAAATGAAAAATATTACCGTTTCAGGCAAGTTTTTTAGCCCATTGATATAGAGCATCAGCAGTCAAAATCTGACTCTGAGACGATGCCTGGAGACTTGCACGTGCGGCGAGTCTTTTCAAATTGCCCCCGATTCCATCACATGGTCCTTTTCCATGTGCAGTCGCGTGAAAGTGCCATTCCGTCTGAATACCGAAGTCTGCTTCATGATATAGCAGATTTGCAAAATTGTACTTACTTTCAAAATGTTGTGCTGCACCATCGGTAGAGTGAATAATTTTTTTTGTTTTGAAATTATTTTTTAGGTATTTGGTTATAACTTTCTGAAATTCGTAAACAGATATTGTTTCGTGATTTAGGTTGTCGGATAAAAGAGCTAGATTGCGATGTTTTAATTCATTACCCTCTTTGTAATAGATGACAGTTGTATAGATCGTGACCTGATTTTTGTTACTTGTAAGCAGAAACATAATTTTTATCAATTATTAAAACAACTGAGTCACTACAGCACGCCTAGTAGCGCCGTGGCTCGTTGGCGCGGGGCACCCGCGCTCTTGTGACCTTCTACAACTCAACCAATACTTTCCATCCCATTTTCGTTCTGGGGGGTTTTTCAAGAGAAAAAATCAAGCTTTTTTTCTAGCCTAACTAAAAAAATATTAAAAATGCCGCATTGGGAGAAAATCACAAGAATGTTTTTTAAAATGAAAAATCAAGGTGAAATAATTTTTTTATTGTTCATTGGTTATTTTTGTTGTAAACCTTGTTAAAATACCTTTCTAAAACCCGCATAAAAAAGTAAAATTGGATAACTGTAACAGGAGTTATGTACAATTGAAGGTTAGCAGTCGGGGTGAATCGTCGAAAATTCGGGCCCCTGTATCTTGACAACCCGTTATACTAGGTGCGCCCCCTTTACAGAATATAAAGAGGTCCACTAGCACTACAATCTGGCGGAGTTTGAATAAGATAGGCGACAACAAAATTTTAGGCGGGGACACTTGGGAAATTTTACCCCATTTATATTTTACTGAAATATGGATTTAATATTCCACGGAAATATTCCCAATATTCCGAAGAAATATTCCTGAAATATGAATGGAATGTAGCGTGCTATGCGGGTATCGAGAACAGTTTTAACTGATACTTCTATAATTTTTGGGCATTTCTTCCAAAAATGTAAATTTTTTTTTAATTGCATTATTCTAACCACTTTTCGCAATTAATGTGGAGGAGAAATAGAAAAAAAATCAGGAAAGTGCATATTTGTACTCAGTTTTAGCATTTTTCTAAACAATTGTTTATCATATATGATCCGAAATTTTGAATTTGCAACAAGCAATTTTCGACATGCAATGTCATTTTCAAAACAACCCTGCTGTAATTTGAATCGCTGTAGTGCCAATAAACTTCAAGTAGCCACAGAAAATAAAAAATTTCGAGCACAATTTATATGTCTATGGTTAAAAAAATTTCAAACATTTTCATAAATTTCCAATTTCTATAAATTTACAAACTAATGGAAAGAAAGTTTCAGATGCTCAGACGGAAGAAAATAGATTGTGAAGATACATTTTTTGAACATATGTTGGCATACATGTCGTGATTTCCAATTTTGATTTTCTCAGAAGATCAAAAGAATTATGATATACTAACGGTCGTGGCTACTGGACGAAGGTTGACTTGGATTTTGACCAAACTCCGGATGAGGATAAAGATTATGTTGATTCCACCACTGATCAGCTCCATCTGTAAGATATAATATAGGGATTTTTATTAAAGAATTTTTCCAAAGAACCCCAAAAAGTTTCTATTGTTCTAAAATACGTGGGTTTTGGTTAGTTTGGTTTTATTGTGGGAGGGAGGGGGCGTGAGGTCCCCCCTTGGTTCTCAAGCTATGAAGCCTATTGTGCCACACCCGTGTTTATCCGCAAGGCAGTGCTCCGTATCCGGCCATCTTAGCCGAGCGTTTGTAGAGCTCAGTGGGTTTCGTTGTTTCCAACGTTTTGAAAATATATCTTTCAGCTGCCAGGCGTACCTATCGCACAGTAAATAGCGTCCTACTTTGTAACAGGCAAAGTGATGCTCCACCACTCTGCCATTCGGCAGCCTCTCTAGCAGTCTGCAGGAGGAGAATACGGCCAGACTAGGGTGGACAGAGCGATCCATCCAAGGTCATCAGTTGAATGCACATATTTGAAGCACTGTGCTGATGTGTTATGTAGGTGCATGTAAATGTATTCGTTACTCGAAATCGACCAGCGACCATTGATTGTGAGTCCCCCGTAGATGCCTCAAACGCGAGAAGACAACTGACTCATTTTCGAGTCTTCTCAAACTCGACTTGGACCCCCAAGGCTAGTACCCTCGAATTGGAGCCTCTACCTTGGCACGTAACAAGCATCTTCTGAGGGGACCTGCAGTTTAAGGTGGATTCCGAACCACAAAAAAAAATCAGGAAAGTGCACCTTTTTATTATGATTTAGCATTTTCCAAAACAAATACTTTTTCACATCAAATTTGATATCAGTCACCCCAAAAATACTCTTATACCAAGTATTGGGCAAATATGATAGCATTTAAAAACTTGGAACGCTAAACTGGTAACCACCATTTTGAATTTGCATTTCTGATGAAGTTCGAAATCGACGATGATTGAACCCCCTTATACTGATGTTGAGATAAAAGCGTGCAAATGTAAAGATTTGTGCCGTTATATTAGATCCACCACTTATATTTGTAACTTTCAATACTAATCGAATTTTTGCTACTTTTCTGGATTTTGGCCCACTGCACTATACGGCCACTAGCAGTGTTCCAGTTGGGTCTTCCGGATTGAAAGATAAGCATCGATGGATGCAGTATTCTTCCAGCGATGTTTATTGAATGGCTTTTCAATCTGCGCGGAAAAAATGCCTAGAAGAAAGTTCAAACATGCAGTGTAATTTCAAAAACAATAACCCTGCTGAAAGTTGAAACGCTGAAGCGCCAATAAACTTCAAGAAACCATAGGCACTCAATAATTCCGAGCACAAATCACACGTCCAGCAAAACATTATAAAAGTTATCAAAAGGTACCGGTAAACTACCATAAGATACTTCATAAATTTCCACTAATTTCATTTTTCATTAATTTTCATAAATTTCATGAATTTTCATAAATTCCATATCCAATAAATTTCAAAGATTATGGAAAGTAAATTTTAGATGCCCAGACGGAAGAAAATAGATTGTCAAAATAAAGTTTTGGAAAATATGTTAACACGTACCTGGGGGCCTAACGAAAAACTTTCGAGCATATTTTGGTACAAATTTCTTTTATGTCCTCAATAATTTGTATTGTTTATCAAAAATATCAAAATTATGGGTGCACGTAAATATTTATTATTGTAACATGTTTTGAGAAAGAGAATTTTAGTGCAAGCTTTGATAATTTTTTTAATAATCTTTATTACATAGCATGACCTAGAATTTTCGCCAAAATAGGTAACAAAATTCATACTCAATTTTCACGCGTACTGATAAACTGAATTTCGTGTTAAAATATTTTGTTAATGCATTGAGGCGGCGAGAAAGATATACTTCTTGGGCTAGTCAAATGTTGTCTCTCTTTTTCTGGGACTTTGGCTCTTGTAAAAGTGTCTTTCACAACATTTGGTTATCGCACTTTCCTCTTTCCAAAACTAACTAAAACTGTCAGGTTTTTGAAAATTTCGCTATGCAGTGTAAGCAAAATTTTCAAAAAAGACAGTTAACATGCGAAATAAATATACCACTGATTAACGTTCGAATTTGACAAAAAATATAGTAAAATCACAGTGATCAATGTAATTAAAGTTTTGGAAATAGTGCTAGGGCTAGCATTACGGAAATATCCGTCATACAAGCAAGTTAGAAATGAGTTAGATTTATAGAAAATTCTAAAATACTAGACGGCAGTGCCTTAGAAGGATGCAGAATAAGCACTGACATGTTGGTAGGTCTTGAGAAATTTTTCTTTAATTTTAATTAGAAAAAATATCTAACTAAAAGAGACGAAAAGAGTGTTGGGCTTTTCTTGGGCTCACGATTACTTGATTTTTTTGTTGCAAAAACCTTCTCCACATCGGGAAAATCAAATACCTATCTATGGATTCGAATTGGAATGTAAATGAACGCAGCCCGAAAATCAGAGACTCTATTCACCCTAAAAAATTCCGAGTCCCAATCATCAGAAAGTCCATGTACAGAGTAAATTTCCCAGAAAGATTTTTTTTTTGACAAAGTCGCATCTGCATGGTATCAAGGGGTTGCTTTTTAACCTTAAGGGTATTTTCACAAAGACCGGTACAAAGGGGTTGTTCTTTGACGTTCAGGGGTATAGCTCAAAATTCGGTGTTGGTATTTTTAGAGAGCCCAAAAATAAGAAACTCTATTTACACAGTAATATTCTATGAAATATTATATTTTGACAAAGTAATATCTGCGTGGTAGTAAGGGGTTCTTTTTGAATGTTAAGTGTTTGAGCCCAGAGTTCAGCTTAGGTGTTTTCGAAGAGCCCAAAAATCAGAGACTCGATTTACACAGAAATATTCTAAAAAAGATTATTTTTTGTCGTAGTCGTATCTACGCGGCGTCAAGGGGCTGCTTTTTAACATTAGGGGTTTGAGCCCAGAATTTGGCGTTGATATTTTTAGAGAGTCCAAAAATCGGAGACTCTATTTACACAGTAATATTCTATAAAGGATTACTTGTTGACAACGGCATATCTGCGTGGTATCAAGGGGCTGCGTTTAAACGTTAAGTATTGGAGCCCAAAAATCGAAGCTGGTATTTTACAACAGCTCAAGAATCTGAGACTCTATTTACACAGTAAAATTCTGAGAAAGATCATTTTTTGAGAAATTCATGTATGCATGGTACAAAGGGGTTGTTTTTTAACCTAAATGGTTGGAGCCTAAAAATCAAAGATGGTATTTCTCAGAAGCCTAACAATCAGAAACTTTATTTGAACACTAGAATTCTAGAAGAGATTACTTTTTCACAAAGTCATATCTGCGGGGTATCAATAGGTTGATTTTTGAAGTTATTTATTCACTTGAAGGGTTGGAGCTCAAGCATCGAAGCTGGCATTTTTCAGGAGCGGAAAAATCAGAAACTTCATATACACAGTAAAATTAAAAAAAGAAAAATTATTTTTAAGAAAGTCTCATCTGCGTCGTATCTAGGGGTTCTTTCCTAACGCTGAGGGTTAGAGCCCAAAAATCAAAGTTGGTATTTTTCAGGAGCCTAAAAATGAGACACTTTGTTTCCACAATAGAATTCTGAAAAAGATTATTTTTTCAGAAAGTCATATCTTTGTGATATCAAGGGGTGACTTGCTAACGTCAACGGTTGGAGGCCAAAAATCGGTATTGGTATTTTTAAAGAGCCCAACAATCAAAGACCCCATTGACACAGTAAAATTAAAAAAAAAAGAATATTTTTCGCCAAATTCCCATCTGCGTGGTATCCAGGGGTTGCTTTTAAGCGTTAAGGGTTGTAGTTCAAAAATCGCTCTTGTTTTTTTTCAAGCGAGCTCACAAATTTTAATTGGGGCTATTTTAATGAACCTGGCCAGCATTCAAAAATTAAAAACACTTAATAATTTATAACAATTCAAAGACGAGAATTTATTTATTCACTTTTACAAGTTGAAATTACCTTTGAGAAATATAATTTACTAAAACAGTAGAGATGTTAGAAGACGTCACTCGTTTTATTTAATGGTCCACATGATTCTGGGAAGCTATAATAATCCTCAAAAATACCAAGACCGATTTTGGGGCTCCAACCCTTAACGCTAAAAAACAACCCCTCTATACCACGCAGATGTGACTTTGTCAGAGAATTCTCTTTTTTAGGAATTCACTTAGTAACTGAAGTTTCTGATGTTTGGGACTCGGCATTTTATACGGTGAATAGTCTCTGATTTTTGTACTCATTGGAAATTCAAATTCGATTTCATAGACAGGTGTTTGATTTTACAGATGCTGGGGTGGTTTTTTTGTACATAGAAGTGGTTTTCGACAATTTTGTTTGTTGATTTCACGAGCCCAATATAAACCCAAAATTATGATACACTTTGTTTTTTGCAGATTTTGTTTTTGGAAAGAGGGTGTTTTTTTGGCACATAGGGGGTGATTTCTGGAATTTTTGTTTCGTGCATTCGACAGCCCACAATAAGCACAAAATTGGGATGTACTTTGATACTTCCCAGCTTAAGTTTCTACATAGGGCGGAGGTGCTGATTTGCGTCAAGCCAGCACCAAATTTGAATTCTCGAAAAAAGTAGTGGAACCCGAAAATCGGCAATATAGCCAAAATATAGCGCAAAATCCATTCTTGAAAAAACCCACTTTTGATTTTCTTCAGAACTTTTTTAAAGGATAGTCTGCAATCTGTTCTGAAAGCCTTTTTAATATAAAAATGGAATTCTTCTTATCTTTCCAGAAATAATTGAAATTGCATTAGAATTTTCTATCTTGTTTTAAGTTCTGAGAACCATATAGGAAAGATTTGAAGAAGGAAGAACCTTGCTGATAAGGTTTTTCCTTATTTGAATTAAGCGATACGTTACAGCAATCCGAAACATGACAAACGAGATATTCTATAAAAGAACGCAATTGCGTTAACTTATCATCTCTATGAAAACAATGAGAAGACATTATTATGAAATTTGTACAGCTGCTATATTAGCTTCACCAATATAACATAATTATTTACACGTTATATTGCTTCAAAATGGAAAAATTAGAATGAGGCCGATTGTAAGGGTGAGCCCAAACGGTGTCAAGCGGCCTATAATTCGGGGGATAAAAAAGAAGATTTTTGGCCTTTTTTAAATTTAACATATCGAAAATAAAATTAACCATTTTTATCATTATAGTTGTGAATATTATAAGGGTGATGTTTTTGGGTTTCCCCAAAGGTCTTCTCCCAGCGTATAATTCGAGGTACGAAGAAGAAGACATTCCATGCTATTTAATTGGCAATTGTATACATATAAGGAGACATGAGCTTTTATTCACTATTTTTCACCTACTTTGGATATGAGTATATTACAAAAAAATGGCAGTCTTGCCATCAAAATTTCATTAAAGAATATTTGTTACGAAGTAACAATAATTTTTTCGGCTTCTTGTTGAGCCAATTTTAAGAACTTTAAATTTTTTGAAGTTTTTTAATATTTGTTCGGAAACTTTTGTAAACAATTGTTCATGAAGTTGACCCTTGAGGTAAATTAGTCGATCAATGGTGGGAACTTACCCCTGAAATATGAACCCAAAGTAAGCGGGCGGAGGCCACACATTCTTACACGGCTACGGCCTTTTTCAAATTATTGTCCGAGCTATTGCGCATGCGTCCAGCAAGAACTGTTCTCAAAAGTTACCGGTACATAACCACACACTTCCATAAATTTCCGTTCATTACCACAAATGCCCATAATTACTATAAATGCAAGTAATTTCCACAAATTTGATAAATTTCCATCAATTTCACAAATCACCAAGATTTTGTTGAAATTTCATAAATTCTTATAAATTTCTATAAATTCATAAGAATCTATCAAAGTGAATATTTATCAAATTTGAGAAAATTTATCAAAGTGAAGATTTATCAAATTTTTGGAAATTTACGGAAATTTATAGTAACTTCCTTAAATTTATAAAAAGCTATGGTAAAATAATGGTAACTTTTAATATCAGTTCTACCGGAAGTATGTGCAGTAGCCCAATACGCAATAGTTTAATATAATGGAGAGAATATTTTAGACGCAGAGACAGAAAATATAGATTGTGAAGATAAGTTTTTTGAACATATGTTGGCATACACGTGGTAATCTAACGAAAAATTTCCAAGCATATGTAGGGAAAAAATTCAGTTTAAACCTGATTAACTTTTATTATTTATTTCAGATATTAAAATTAGGGGTACACGTAATAATTTGAAAGAAATCTTTATCACGTAGCATGACCTGAAATTTTTTGCAAAATAGGTTACAAAAATTTCACAATTAACCTTCACTTGTACCAATGAACTGAATTTCGTGCTAACATATGTTACGAAAATTTCACTTCACATTCATTTCTTTTCGTCTCCGTATGTGAAAATGTGGCCTAATTCAGTTTCAAAATTGTAGGATTAAAAGTTTTTCCCCACGTCAAACCAGAAATTTTGCTAGAAACGTGCAATGATAATTAACATATGTTTCAACTGCTTCAAAGTTGAATGGAAATTTTCGAATACAGTCGATGTCTGAATGTGAGATATTTTAATATATCTCTGATTTAGTTTATATTGAACTCTACTTACGAACAGAATTGAGACATATTATAAACATGACGAGCAGCAGAATCAAAGTCAAAATTTTCATCTTGGAAGAAACAGGAGCTAATTTGTGAAATATTTTTAGAACTTCAACTGAAAAGATCGTGAACTCATTCTACTTGTATATATACTAGCTTCCACGTCATATTGACAAATAGTACGACTACATTTAGACGGTGAAATGGCGTTTCTCCATATAGAAAAATCTGTTTACTGTCCTTGCAAACATTAGACGTTCGAGAAGTAGACTCGCTCTTCACGTGACAATTGATAACAAGCGACCCGCTGCCAAAGAATTTACACGAAAGCCGAAACTTTTCTCAATATTCTTAAAAACTAGTACTTTGGGGTTGTTGTGGGCGCATATTGATTATCCTAAATTCAGTATGGAAATGATAGAATTCAAAATAAAAGATGCAGATTGACGAGATAATAATAAAGAATTGTGTTAAATTTTTCTTAATTGAGGGGCTGATAGTAACGGGGAGTAAAAAAGAGTCGGAGCAAAAGTAAGTTTATTTTTTCTTGGCGGAAAAACGAATTGAGCCACGTGCTACGGCCGAAAATGTTTTGGCTATTTAACTTGTTTTCGTTCGTATCAGGTGACTAATTCGTGATTCGTTTTTCCAGAAAGAAAAAAAACAAGTCCAATTTGCTAGTCAAAGATTGACTCGCTTTTGCTGTGACTCTGGCTCTCGTTACAGTATTGGTTGCAACGGCCAGGTTAAACCCGATTAACGCCGTTATTGGTGGCACAAAGCTGGAAATTGTTGCCAACAACACGATAATCGCACTTCTTTCTTTTCAAAAGAGGACCTAATATGTCAGGTTTTTGAAAAATCAAATGTGAATTATACAAAAAATGTTTGAAAATTACATTAAACATGGTACATGAAACGAAGGAAGGGTATTTTAAGGTGGCTTTCTTTTTTTCCTTTTTTTTTCTTCTGATAGGATGATTTTTTCAATTTGTGGTTTTTTGATACTATGATAAAAAAATAATTTAAATTTTAGTTTCGATTTATTTACATAGTTTCTTTCCCCACTGATAGTTTTTCAAATTATCCTAATTTTTCTTTTAAAAATTCTTCCCCTATTTTTAAATAAACGACTGACTTCTAAGAGTACTAGAGTTCTTCAAATTCGACAAGGAGAACTGAAAGTATTTGAAGATACCCCCCTCCCCTCAACCTATCCAAACATGGGGGGAAAAAAATTGTATTTTAGCAAAAATTACTAAAATTAGGTATATAATAGAAAACTCATCTTTTTTAAAACAGGTTGTAGAGTCATCCATTTCCTGTCTGTTTCCAAGTTTTGCTTTGGTTACGCGGTCATAAAATCTTTTATTGAATAAAGCTGCACACATAAAAAGAGTTTATAGAAAAACAATGAAAGTTTTGAAACATTATCTTTTGCATTCAGTTTTTCCCTGTTTTCAAATATACGACTGACTTCTGAGAGTGCTACAGATGGACTGATTTTTGGGAACAAAGGGCAGAATTGGAAAGGGTCGAATGACACTTGCGTTTCATTTTTCTCTTTTTCTTAAGTTTGACCGTTGCAGATATTGAGTGTTTCAAGATTTTTTTAATACTTTCGGATTCGTAAGAGTGAAAACAAAATTCTGGAAATACTGCGCAGTCCTGGATTTATTGTAAACAAATTCTTGAAACATGAGGAAAAATATTATTATACAATTCAGTAGGAATCATTACAGTAATCCTTGAAAAATGAAATTCCTTTGAAACCACTGAAATCAATAAACTTTTATTTCCAAGTTTCACTTTGGTTACGCGGTTATAAAATCTTTCATTGAATAAACCTCCACAAATAAAAAGAGTTCATGGAAAAATAATAAAAATTTCAGAAATTCTTTTGAAATCTTTTGAAAATTTTCTTTTAAAAATTCTTTCCCTATTTTTAAATAAACGACTGACTTCTGAGAGTACTAGAGTTCTTTAAATCCGACAAGGAGAACTTAAAGTATTTGAAGATACCCCCCCCCCCCCCGGAACCTATCCAAACATGGGGGACAAAAAATTGTATTTTAGCAAAAATTACTATAATTAGGTATATAATAGAAAAGTATTTTAAAAATCTTGAAACACTCAATATCTGCAACGGTCAAACTTAAAAAAAAGAGAAAAATGAAACGCAAGTGTCATTCGACCCTTTCCAATTCTGCCCTTTGTTCCCAAAAGTCAGTCCATCTGTAGCACTCTCAGAAGTCACTCGTTTATTTGAAAACAGGGAAAAAACTGAATACAAAATATAAAGTTTTAAAATTTTCATTATTTTTCTATAAACTCTTTTTATGTGTGCAGTTTTATTCAATAAAAGATTTTATGACCGCGTAACCAAAGCGAAACTTGGGAACAGACAGGAAATGGATGACTCTACCACCTGTTTTAAAAAAGATGAGTTTTCTATTATATACCTAATTATAGTAATTTCTGCTAAAATACTATTTTTTCCCCCAATGTTTGGATAGGTTGGGGGGGGGGGGGGTATCTTCAAATACTTTAAGTTCTCCTTGTCGGATTTAAAGAACTCTAGTACTCTCAGAAGTCAGTCGTTTATTTAAAAATAGGGAAAGAATTTTTAAAAGAAAATTTTCAAAAAGATTACAAAAGAAGTTTTAAAATTTTCATTATTTTTCCATGAACTCTTTTTATTTGTGCAGATCTATTCAATAAAAGATTTTATAACCACGTAACTAAGGTGGAATTTTTAATTTATAAAAAAAAAAAAAAAAAAAAAAAAAAGAGTTATTGGCTCGTGTTTTAGAGGTCGGCCGGCAATCGGCAAATGGGAGCATATCAACTCCTATCTAATAAAACGCTGCTTAAAGCTGGTGACCTTTCTCAGCATAAATCACCCACCTATTGAGACTCTCGGCTTCCTTTCTCATGTCCTTATCCCCCCGCCCCCCAGTAACAGAAGTTTTGGTGGGACTGACGTTACAGGGTAGCATGTCATTTCTCCCAAAATTTATTTCACCCAAAATTTATTTTACCCAAAAATGAAAACACAGACGTGTGAACATAGAAGATACAGTCCGCATTCGTAAAAATGAAAATTTGCGGTGAGTGATAAGAAGAAGTTCACCGCAGAGGGAGCTTAGAAGAGAGGAGTTTAGAATATATTTAATTTTGAAACATGTGCAAACATGATTTGATATTGAATTCAACTTTGAAATAAGCGTGCTATTAATAAAATGGACAAGTTTGCGATGGAAATTACAGCTTTGAAAATCGTAAGGTTATGATTGGATATAAGTACGGCAAAATTTGTATTTTTCTAAAGAAAATGGTACTTTTCGCAAAAACCAACAGGACTTACCTACAAACAAATAATTTTAGTATTTTGAGGTTATGATTGACTGACTTAATAGAAAATTTTGATTTTTTGGTGAAACCCAACAACCCCAACAAGTCCTGTCCACCAATACGTAGTTTGAGTATTTTGAGGTTACTAATGGGTAATTGACCAGAAAAATGGTATTTTTCCGCAAAAATCAATAGGACC
>CAKNXH010000372.1:0-35994 GCA_932178445.1 Andricus quercusramuli
TGAAAAGGGGGTAGGGGTTTGGCCAGCATTATTTCTCTGACCATTCAAAGAAGTGCCTTCCCGCCCCCACGAGACGTTGGAAAAGGAGTAGGGGTTTGACCAACATTATTTCTGTGACTATTCAAAAGGTGCCTTCCCAACGCCACGAGACGTTGGAAAAGGGGTAGGGGTTTGGCCAACATTATTTCTGTGACCATTCAAAGGGGTGCCTTCTCGGCCTCACAAAACGTTGGAAAAGGTGTAGAGGTTTGAGCAACATTATTTTTGTGCCCAGTCAAAGGGGTGCCTTCCCGTTCCCACGAGACGTTGGAAAAGGGGTACGGGTTTAACCAACATTATTTCTGTCACCATTCACAGGGGTGCCTTCTCGCCCTCACAAGACGTTAAAAAAGGGGTAGGGGTTTGGTCAACATTATTTCTGTGACCGGTCAAAAGGGTGCCTTCCTGCTCCAATGAATCGTTACTCGTAATATATCAATAATAATTATTGCCTATTATTCATAAATATTACCAATTATTACCCAGTGAATAATATATATACATAGAAAAATATGAAATAAAATGAATAAAGTAAATTAAAGGAAGAAAATCCAGAAAATCCAATAAAAAGCAGAGTGTAAGAAGACTCCCCCCCCCCCTCCTTTGTGCATGGGGGTGGTTCCCGGCGGGTCGTCTCGAACCGTCAAGCGCTCGCTCCGGACTCTGGCCGGAGGATACGTCTTGAGGATGACCTGCTGACCTCCTTCTCGTGGGGGTGCGATACATTCTGGCACCGTCTAGCTGTCGCTCCGGTCTTCGGCCGGAGGGTAAGTCTCGGAGGTTGCTGACTGACCGCCTCCCACGAGGCGTACGAGTTAACGACATTTGTTTGTATATATTTTATTTTTTGTCATTTTGCTTTTTATTTTGTATTTTATTGATTTTATTTATTTTACTTCTTTCCAATTTATGTAAAAGGCTCTAGAGATGGAAAGATACATAATCAGGCTACATCATTAGTTTACAAATTAAGCTATATTTATTTATGGCCTAATACATTGAGCATGTTGAGAATACATACTCTAATAATTCATACTGTGCGGTTCGTCGTCCGTTTACATTATTTATTAAACTATCTTCCTGGATACTTCTTTAAATTATCACGTCGTGCTCAGAGGAAATCTATCGACTATCGCATCGATAGTCGCGACCGTTTCAGCGACTGACGTCTCGACCTTATCAAATGTAATGCTAACCCCGCTTTCGGATACTATATTATTATTAAGGTCTTGTTTCTGGTCGTGTTCTTTAACTGTTAATTCTTGTATGAGGTGAACTAAGTGCTCACGCTCGCCTTGTGGAATAAATGAAAATACCGGCGACTGTCAATAAGAATCATCTGTAAACTCTGGAGACCAAGTTGACCGCGTAATACGATCTAGTTGTCGGGGATTCGTACAGCTATCGCGATCACCCGGATGTGACGAACTACCTGACTCGACAACGTCCGCCGACTGGTTGACGCTAGTCCAATAACCCGAGACTACATTTGCTTTGCGGATCAATTGCTCCGCAAATGCCTGAGTAATTTTCCCTTTTGATACTAGAAGCCTAATTTTCCGAACCCGGCCACGGCGCCGTCGCGCAGACTCACTTCTGGCATTCACTGAAAGAAACAAAAACACAAAAAAAAGAATAAATTTTACTTCGGTCAAATTAATGAGGATTTTCCAAGCGGGTGAGTATTCCCTCCGGTGGAAATCGGATTAAAAAAAAAAACAGGAATAAAATACTCACTGACTATAGATTGAAAAGGAAGGAAAACAGAATGTGTTCACTCCACAATGGTGGATCTTGAGAAATTTCTAAAGGGGCTTGATGTTGGCTTACCACAGTGAACCTGGGTTATGCCTATGAGAATCCTAGCAAGGCTAGGATGAACTGATTACTCTCCAGACAGAGCTGGCGGAGGCCTATCTTTCTAGCAACGCTAGTTTACTTGAGGAACGCACCAGACGAAACTGGTGGATACCTTTTTTCGCTCCAAAGGCTTGGAGGATAGCTCGCCAGTCAAGCTGGCGCACGAGTGACGTTCGCTGGCCGTGCGCGTCCTCTCGTGGCCCGCTCCCCTCCTTGGCTCGCGCTAAACGGTGTTTGAAAGCCCTGCGGCGGGGACCGCCGGTCTATCCCGTTGGCCGTTTCGAGTAACGTGTCCTTTCGACTCGACCGGGTGGGGCTCGCTGAACGCGTTCAGCGGTGGCTGACTGTAGTTTCACGCGCTTTCGATATTGAGAATGCCGAATAACGTTTAGTAGCGTGTTACACAGAGACTACCTTTTCGTCAAGTTAAGTTTTTAAAAACTTTTTTTGTAATCATTTTCAGTATAAGAAAAATAAAAATTCGAATTACTTATCGATACAAATCAAGATCGATACATATCTCGATTGCCATAAGTAGCCAAGATGACGTTCTCTCGCTGCAAGTGACAGTCTCCACAGCTGATATGCGTGAAACTCTCCCCCTTTTTGTAGACATAACACCTTATGCCAGCGTAAAAAAAAGTCTAAACATATTATGATTTATGGAAGAAGCCTTAAATTTTAATTATGTACAGGTTTTCTAACCATATGGAAGTTTAAAAGCATTGAAACAGTAAGGTAAATACGATCATTCCCATATCGTGACAGACCCATATTTGACATAGCCTAATTAGAAAAGAAATACTAATTTTGAATTTTTGTCTTATCAAGTCCTTTTATTTATAGCTTAATTGAATATTCTAATAGTTTGTTGCAAAAAAAAAATTTTTTTTAGCCAAAACAGAGGTGACACGTCAAACGGAGGACTCACCTCTCGGCCAGACTCCGCTCGACAGAACGGCAAAACAACCGTTCTACACAAAACCACTACCACTTCACAATAAACACGACACTAGAACGTGAGAGACCGATATTACCGGAAACACAAGCAATGGTGGACTCTGGTTCGGCTCTGAGGAATCCCGTGAAGAATGAAGACGAAGGAACGATCGAACCGTCTGACAAACGAAGATGGTCTCGAAGGTGAAATGATTCCGAGAGTCGAATGATGAACTAACGGAGGTTGAAAATAAATAAGCGGAAGGCTTGGTTTAAAATGTGTGACGTTGCCGATTTTCTGCAATTCACAAATTCAAGTTTCGAAAATTACCCCCAAGAAATTGCCCTCGTGTTCACACCGAGACTAGAAAAATTCGGCACTCCTCTCTTTGTTATGTTTTTTTTATTTATTCTAATTTATTTAATGTTTTACCGTATTATTTGGTTACTCTAATGAATGTATATTTGTAATTTTAAGAATATAGGGCTGTTTTAATTTCTTTTGTTATTCAATTTCTTAATTCCGCGGTCTCGAGCGATAGCCAGGCAGATTCCCGCCACCTACGCAACGATCGATGAGATCCATCGCCGCCTTCACCTTCATCAGATCTTCGCATGCACGGTCCCCACATAATTTTCTGGATTTTTATCGCTAATCCTTCTGATATCCAAGGTGGAATAGATGATTCTGCCATTAAGGAAAGTATGGATTATATACTTTTTTTGTCGTCTGAGATCCAAGGCACGTTCCTGGTGAGGATTGACCGAAGCGGTTACTACAAGATTCTACGAGAGAATAGGTAACCTCGCCTACAAATAATTATCGCTACAAATGTTTCTGCGGTGAGCAGACATTTCTTGGCTTTTTATGCCGTTTTTGGATTTTCTTTTCTTTTATCGGGAGCACTAGAAAGCCCACTCTACACCTGCACTACGGAGAAAGGGGGCTCCTCGTTCTCCACCTTGAAACCAGGATACAGCCAGCCCTGAAAGCATGAATGATACGATTCTTGCGCCTCACTCAGCGGCGGCTGATAAGGACTAGCCAAGAAAAGGAAGGATGATAGGATGGACGAATAAGAAGCGGACCTAATCGGCTATCTTTCTCCCGACCGTTGCGAATTAGAGAAATTAAGTTCGCGCGCGTCAGCCCTTCCCCCTGACCATGTGAGCCCTCACGTTGCTTTAGTATACCGGTAAGCGCCAAAAATTCTTCCTTAGCGTTTGTACACATTCGACGAGTAAGCACGAACTGCTGCGTTGCCCGTCCGAACAATTAAGGTAGGATCCTGTTTTCTAAATGATTTAGCCAAGTGAAGTTGTTATTTTACCAGAATATCGTATATCAATTAAAATCTCCTTGGCTAAATCATCGCTAATTGATTTTATGCACTTGCTTCACTTATTTCTCGCCTAAATATCTGTTTTTTTTTATAATAACATGTGCCTGTAAACCTTAAATAATCCGGAGAGCCGAAATTTTAATATGTCGTGATATCTCAATTTTATTTATGTTCGCGATCCTCCCTCCCTTTAGTGCCGAATTAACATTTTTAATATCTCTGGATATTTTTATGCTTTTCAATTTTGCCTTCGTTTGCGATCCCCCCTCCCCTTGGTGCCGAATTGCCAATTTCAATATGTTAGGATATTCTTTTGGCTTTGTTAATTTTGCCTATGTTGGCGATCCCTTTTGTCCTGTTTTAGGGTCGATTTTCCAAATATTGATATGTGCCGTAATATTTTGCACATTTCATTTTAACTTTATTGCGATCCCTTCTTGTCTCATTTTTAGGGCCAATCTGTGAGATCTATTTTGTAAGCTTTTATCTCAATATCCCCACTATAGCTTTTGCGATTCTTTGAAATCACCCCTCCTGGTCCCTTCCGCCGCTGCATAAGCTAACC
Organism: Andricus quercusramuli; assembly: GCA_932178445.1. Classification (NCBI taxonomy): domain Eukaryota; kingdom Metazoa; phylum Arthropoda; class Insecta; order Hymenoptera; family Cynipidae; genus Andricus; species Andricus quercusramuli. The sequence continues at coordinate 4,747 of CAKNXH010000372.1, forward strand.
CCAATTTGTGAGATCGCTTTTGTAAGCTTTTATTTCAGAATCCCCACCATAGCTTTTGCGATTCCTTGAATCACCCCATGGTTTTGAAACCCACGCCATGACCCTTTGTGTGTAACGTTTGCAATTCTTGTCAATTACCCTCCCATTTTCGAGAATCCCTTTCTTTATTTTGGAAACCCTTTTTGCATCTATTTTAGAAATCCTTTTGGCATTTATTTTTTTTAGAACCCTCTTTTAGAAATTGCCAGAACCCCCTTAGTGACCATTTTGAGAACCCCTTTTGCGTTAATCTTTTTTTTGGAGACCCCCTTGGCATTTATTTATGAGTAGCCCTTCTTTATATTTTTAATAACTGTTAATATTCATCCTTGCGAACCGCTTTTGTTATATCTTCTGACAGTTGAGTTAGAACCCCTTTGCGATTATCGATTGTAAATTCTCTTTATATGATTCTCCTTAAAGAGTATAATTATGTTAGCATTTTGTTACCTATTCTATGCTTCACCCTTTGAATTTGTTTGATTGCGATCCCCCCTTCAATTTTGCGCTTATGTTACGAATTTAACCCTTCTTGCGATTTAATGTTGTCGAAACTTCTCTTACCTATGTTCGAATTTATTATATATTTTATGTGATTTTATTGTTTCCTTCTAAACCCTCTGGGTGTACCCTTTTGTTAAATTTCTATTAATTTTGGAATAAACTGTTGTTAACTACTTTTATTAAAATATGAGCTTTCGTAATTACGTAACCCCCGCACCCCCCTACCAGATTGAGTTTAGACTGAGCTAGTAGTTTTGTCGACCCTAATGTTGCTTCTTGAATTCTGATTCATCTTTTACCTGTTTTTATGTCTTTTATCTTTCACCGCCTCTTATTACCTCTTTATTTTTAATATTACTATGGAGACTTTTTTTTTAATTTTGATTATCTCATCCTCGGATGTCTCAAAGTCTTTTGCCTTTTGATTGATATTTCGGGTCATCTTATCTTTGGATACTTTTGATTCTTTACCTTTTTTTTGTATTGTTCTTTTGGATTCTCGCTTATTTTAAGTTAAGGTGTGCCCTTTTGTCTGAGGCTTGTGAGATTTTTGTTTATCGTTTAGCCTGAAACGTTTAGCGTTCAGTGAGTTTCCCTTTACCGTTTGGAATATAGATTCCGTATATCTTTATCGTTTCTCACTAACTTTTGTTAAATTGGTTCGCCTTTGTCCCAAGCAAGGACTGGCGCCCAAAAACCTATTTATTTTTGTTTATCTTTCAAATCGTTTGTTTGAAAAGTTCATTTATTCCGACTAGGGTCCATGTGCGCTCTTCAGAGAGACCTCCTGATTAAGTTTTTGATTGGGAAAAAGGGAGCGTTACAAATGTGAGCTGTTTTTTTGAAGATTTCGGAAGGAAGGCAAAGCGAGGCAGCTGCGCTTCCCGATGCAAATACAAGACTGATCTCCAAGTCAGAGATCTCGCTCCCGGTGACCGGACACGGAGCTCTTTGTGGCGGTGGGAGATGGCTACGGGCCCGCTGATTGGCCGAGACCCCGACAACGAATTCGCAGCCGAGCAGTGGGGGCTACCTGCCTCGTTCCTACTACTACCTCAGCCTCTGTGTGTCAGCACCGAAATCTACAATTGATTACAAAATTTTATTGAAACATAAAAATAGAAGTACTCAATCTAAAAATCTGAAATTTCAAAGGTTAACTTAAATCTATCCCAGCTTCGTTTTTCAAAAAGAACCACGAAGCTGGGTCAAATAGAACGGTCGTTCAAGTTTATTTGTTATTAACTAATCATTATGAAAATTTCTAATTGAATAACCATTAACGACGTATTCTTATTCTAATATCAATACTAGGAAAAATCATTTATTATGAATTATTCTACATAAGTTAGGCGGTCTTATGTGCATATCCGAGAGTTAAGATTTGCACTTATATCCATCGGAAATTGTTAATTAAGTGACCATCCAGGAAGTTCATTATTTATTAATCATAATTAAAGTTTCTCATTAATTTACTTTGGTATCGGGACCCGTTGTTTGTCCAGTTTCTTATCCCTTTTGTTTAAATCGTTATTCATTTTATTTATTTTAATCCCAAGTATCATTTTATATTCACCCCTTGCTTTATTTATTGTTAATGCGCCAGAGTGAAAGGAAAGATGAGAGTAGAGAGAGAAAGCGATAAAGTTGAGAGAGTAGAGAGCGCGATTGGGGTAGAGAGTGATAGAGACTCTGGCGTACGTGCCCTGGGCCTGCCGCAATGTTTTCACAGAGGTGAAAAACACGGCGGTGGCACGTGATTGAGAGCTGTTTACTTGACCGGGAAGGTTTTCCGGCACTTAACATTCAATGCATTTGAAAGCAGAAGGATCTGGACATAATAAGATGACTCATTCGGATGAGCAAACTCGTCGTTTCGAACTTCGAAAAATCCTTAATTTGACAAGTAGGTCCTTCAAACAAATTGCCTTTCGGGAATTTGAGTGCAAGATTACACGGACAAATTGCTTGTATTTTCCGAGGATCTCAGTCAAACCATCTGACATACAACGGATAGTAATTTGTCTTCATATGTTACAGGTAAAAGACATCTGAAAACTCTAGAGAGCAGAAAAATGAATGAAATGTGTCTGGCAGAGATAAATGTCATGGTACTGGGAGACAATACCCATAAGGTTACATTTGTAACGACTCACGCAGAGCACAATACGGAGCTGGGCCATTTGCAGATTTCGGAATTAGAGAAGAAGAGGCTAGCAGCAAAAAAAGCTGGAAATGTTTCATTTTCGGAAATCTTCAGTGACTTGAAACAACATGAATAACGTGAAATGTCATTCGCTAGGCGCTAGTGAACTGGAGCGGACTCATCTTTTAATGAGAAAGGATTTGCACAATATTGAGCATTCCTTCAACTTGAATAGAGCTGAAAAAAGTTGACTTCTTGATCTGGAAAACCTGGAAAAGACCTTGATATTATGTCGTTTTTTAATTTTTCTGGTTAATTAGTGTTTGAAAAATCTAAGAAGGTCTTGGAATTTTTTGTTTCAAAAATATGTTTTCAAAAATGCATCCTATAAGGAATAATTTTTAAAAATAGACCTTAATATAATTTGAATTACTAACAATAGCTGAAAAATTTTCAAATGATTTGACATAAAATTGCTCATATATATAATGCAGTTGATTTGAATTTCAATTTAAATAAATTTATTTTATTTATGATTTTTTCGATAGGTTATCATATACAAACAGTTGCGAATATTGATGCAAGAAAGAGATGAATCTGTATTTATAATTTATGATGGACAACTTTGTAAAGGGCTTAGCAGCTGATCCAACTACAACGGAATTTGGAGAATTGTAGACTCAATACAGACATGCACATCGAACCATCAAGTACTTATATATGGAGGAAAAAGTGGTCAAACGACTTGACAAGGCTTTTAATGCGTTGCTAATTTTGGAAAATTTCGTATAAAGAAATTTTTTATTAAAATTATTGAACATACGGACAGTCCGTACGTTAAGTACCAGCAAAACGACCGGGTTAAACATACGTAACCGTACGTTTAGTCCTAGCTGCACGGTGTTCAATTTTATTCAAATTTTTTCTAGTCAAATACATGGAAGTTTCCTTCGGTGAAGTCAAAAAACATGAACAAACTAAGCTTTATTGCAACATCAACTATAAATACATTAACTCGAAAATCTCTTAATTATACGAAAATGATCAAAATTCTTCGGTTTTTCCATACTCTTACTGAAAAAAAAGGGAAATATTTCTGTTTGCGTAAAAAGATTTTCCTGGCCCAGCGGTCGCTCTGGAAAGGTCTACGCAGGAGCGTGGGGTAAGCATAAAGACCAACCGTAAGGGCGCGCCTCTTTATTTAATTTTTCTATCAACAGTGTGAAGAATTGTGGTTCACACACGATATACTCTGAAACGCCTTTTGATTTCGTTTTCGTTCCTTAATGGAGTTTCCGCGATTTCTTCTGTGGTCAACTCTTGAACCACGCCGCTGTTCATGTTAATTTTCGCCCGTTTTGGCCGTAATAAACTAGCCTTATATATTCCACGCAAAAATGTGTGGAGGCTTGTGTAGTTGTCTAATATTGCCCAGACGTCACCAGTGGACGTTGATAATACAATTTGCTCTCCGGTTGGCATGGGCTTAAGGGCATTTTTTTGTGTTTTCACGTGAATTTGTTTATTGGGAGGAAAAATGTATCTTCGAAGTTCAAATATCCGGCTCTGATTTTTTGCAGGTGTAAGTCGAATGAATTCAAGTTCTTCAAATCTATATCCAAGTACGCGAGGAACAGTTTGCCTGGAAGGAGATCTGGACCTGGCACGAAGAGTTGGCTCGGCTTGTTGAGGAAACCTGGACCTTTTGCGAAGAGGTGGCTCGGGATGTGGTGGAATCCCGGCAGAAGAACCACATGTGACATGAGGAAGAGACTTTTCAGGAGAATTTTTTTCAGAAGAAGGAGAAGCAGGAGGTTCGCCACGGGGAACACCAGGAATAGGCGCGCCATTGGGCAAACACTCAAACTGTGAACTAAATTCTGCAAGAACAAATAGAGCGTTACATTGTTCCAAAAGTACACAATCCTATAATGGTATATCATGAGTTATGAATGAGGTTGTAATTGATGGGCAGGATTATATATAACCTCCTATATACTTTTCTGACTAAACGGCTTTGGCCCACAGTAAAATACAAGACAAATTTCCAATTTTGCAAGCATATAATCTTATAGAAAATTTAATTCCGCATCTTCCTCTTTGGACCTTTCTTGGAATAAACCCGAAAAGCTCTTTTTTCAAATAATATTTAACTACCTATAAGACTATCGCTAATTTTTTACATGAACAAATTCAGAGAGCCTTCACATAAACATCTAAAAAATGTAAAAAATTCGAATCATCAACCAAATCACCTTAAGAAACCGCCAAGTTTTATTCCCAATCCCAAAATAATATTTAACTACCCCTGAGACCATCTCTGATTTTTTACCTGGAGAGATTCAAAGAGCCTTTACGTAAACGTTTATTTTCTCTTCTACCCGAGACCGCCACACATCTCTGTCCTGTGCATTCTCCATCCGGTTTAAGTAATCATGTCCTAGTTCTTTTAGATCATCCCTTACATTTTTCTCCCATCTGTTTCTCGGTCTGCCTAGGGGTCTCTTACCAATCGGTCTCCCTCTTAAAACTTGCGCCACTGTCCTTTCATTTCCCATTCTTGCTACATGCCCCGCCCATCTTAGTTCACGCGCTTTCATTACTCTATTAATATTTGCTGACCCGTAGAGAGCATGCAGCTCATCATTATGCAGTTTTCTCCATTCGCCGGTCTCTTCGTCCCTTTTTGGACCATAGATTTTTCTAAATGCTTTATTCTCGCAAACTCTAAACCTATTCTCTTCTCCTTTCGTCAGCGCCCACGTTTCACACCCGTACATGATGACCGGCATTATTATCGTTTTGTAAATTCTTACTTTGATGTTTCTAGATAGCGATCGCGATTTTAGTAGCGTGTTTACTGCATAATAACACCCATTGCCGGCGTGCAGCCGCGCATTGATTTCCGTTTTAATCTTATTTTCGCTAGTTATAATAGACCCGAGGTATTTAAACTCGTTAACCCTTTCGAATTTCATATTTCTGGCCATTAGATCCCCGTCTTGATTACTTTGTTCGGACCTCACGAGGGTCATATATTTTTTCTTCGATTCGCTAACTTCCGAGCCATTATCTTTGGCTTTTGTGATCAAGATTTCTGCATTTTTAACTACCGTTTCTTTATCATCCCCTAGTAAGTCGAGATCATCCGCATATCCAAGAATTTGTATTATCCCATTGAGGGTCGCACCGGTCGGATTCGCCTGCACTTGCCTAACCACGTATTCTAAAACTAAGTTGAAAAGGACGCACGAAAGTGCATCGCCCTGTTTCAGGCCATCGCAGATCGAAAACTCTTCAGATAAACTACCGTTTACGCGTATTCTACCCCTACTGCCGCTTAAGCAAATTTCGATAAGTCTAAACTATTTTCATGGCACACCCAAGAACTCTAGGATCCAGTACATTCGCGCGCGTATAATAGAGTCGTAAGCTTTTTTAAAATCGATAAATAGCTGATGTACTGCTTCATTAAATTCCCATTTCTTTTCTAACAGTTGTCTAATTGCGAACATTTGATCGCTTGTAGATCGGTTTCGGCGGAATCCACACTGGTAATCCCCAATGATTTCCTCGGCAAAAGGAGTTAGTTCACTTAGGATTACATTTGACAGGATCTTGTAGTACGAAGGCACAAGTGAAATTCCCCGATAATTGTTACAGTTAGCTTTATCGCCTTCTTTAAAGTTGGAATAACAATAGTGATATTCCATTTTTCCGGCATGCGTTCTTTTTTCCAAACTGCGCGTATCAATTTACAAATTTGCCTTGTGAGGCAAGGGCCTCCATTTTTTATCAGTTCTGACGGTAGGTCATCGATGCTCGCGGCTTTGTTGTTTTTCAACTTCTTTATGGCCATTTCTATTTCTATATCAGTAGGATCGTTAATTAATAGATCAGCAGTGTGGATTTCGCTGAGATAACCTTCAACGGGGGCTTCGCGTAAATTTAATAGTTTATCGAAATAGTCTTTCCATAAATTCAGTCTCTCTGTCGCATCGGCTACTAAATTGCCATTTTCGTCCCTCAGTACTTCCGTTCTACTTTGAAAGCCTTTCCTTATAAAATTGATTCCCCTGTACATCTCACGCGGGTTATTTTGTTTATTATGCGCTTCTATTGCTAGTATTTTATTCTTTTCCCACTCCCTTTTCTTGGATCTATAGAGCCTATTTGTACTTTTGCTAATCTTGAGATATTTCTTATGTGTTTGATCGCACTTATTTTGTAAACTGCTTAGTCTGGCCTGCCGACGTTTTTTGAACCAGAGTTTGCACTGTTCGTCAAACCATGGTTTGCTTTTGGTTACTTTCTTTAAACCTATCGTAAGTTTAGCGGCTGTCTTTATCGCCTTTTTCATATTGCTCCACAGGGTCTCCGGGTCCACCTCGTAATTATTGTTATCGTCTCTCTGTTCTTGGAGAGCATCGAAACTATTAGAAATCTGAACTTGATAATTTAATGTTTCTGTCGCTGTTTTGAACTTATCTATATTGAAACGAACTGTTGGATCCGTGCGGCTTGTTTTCTTACTTAACGCTAGCCTAGAGCTTAGTCTTACTATCACGAGAAAATGGTCTGAATTGAAATCCGCTCCCCTATACGATCTTATATCGAGAATGTTTGTATGACGTCTTCTGTCAATTAGAACGTGATCAATCTGATTGTGAGTGTTACCATCTGGTGATTTCCAGGTGGCCTTATGTATATTTTTATGCTTGAAATATGTGCTTTTGACAACGAGGTTCTTTGAAGCTGCAAAGTTTATTACTCTGGTTCCATTATCATTACTGACGTCATGCAAACTTTCTGATCCTATTGTAGGCCTATACATTGGTTCTTTTCCAATTGTCGCGTTGAAATCTCCCAATACCATTTTTGCGTCAAACTTTGAGAACTTGTGAAAAACCTGCTCGATTGTTTCGTAAAAAAGATCTTTAGTGTCTTCGTCTTTATCCTCGGTGGGGCAGTGCACATTGAATAATACCTGTTTGCTGAAATTACCCTTTAGTACTATGTATGATAAGTGACAGATAATGAATTGCATGTCGATAACCGCCTGCGAAATTCGTTTATTATTAAGAAAACCGGTACCTAGTTTGCGCTCCTTAGCTCCCCCATAGTGAAAAGTATAGTTATCCTTAGAAATTGACGCGAAATTGCCCGGCCAGCAGGTTTCTTGAAGTGCTATTAAGTCAGTTTTGTAATCATTTGCTATCTTAATGAGTTCGCTAAATCCGCCAGTATTTAGACTACGCGCGTTTAGAGTTCCCATCCTTAGATATTTAACTGTAGTTTTTTGTTTTTGCAAGTTAGCCATGGTAGTTTCAAGATAATCCGCAATTTAGGATCCTATTCCCATCGTAGGTGAGTCCACTGTCCCAGGAGTGATAACCCCCATACCTCCGTAGGTCTAAGTATGGGAGCTTTCCGACTCTGACAAGGACCATGTCAACTTGTCGTCAGACACATTACAGTTTCATCCTCGTATCGTAACGTCCTCCTGCAAGGCAGCGCGCCTACTGGCATCAATACCCCTTTGGCCCTATACAGGCGAATCATTCCATACATCCCTTGCGGGCAGTGTCATCGCTGCGGTGTCCGATGGGGCAGCAGGATTTTTCCCTTACGAGATTTTTAGTTTTGGTTCGGGTAGTGTTTTGTTTCTAGGTGAGCATTTTCTACCAGTGCTAGGCCATTTGGCTGGGCTCACCATTTGCTAGATTTCTTGCATTTTGGAATTTTTTTCAAAAAATAGTAATGGTTCATTCTTTAAGGCTCTTGAGGGAATTGTATTTTAACAACTAAAATCACCTGATATTAACTTATAATGATCTATAAGTACTGTGTGAACTCTGTTCAATATTATTATTATACTTACCAATATACTCGAGCATAACGGCCAAGGATAAGATTAAAGTGCAGATAATCCTCATTATACCTAACTGGAGAACAAACTGATCAATATGTTATTGAAGAATTTAGTTGAAAACGTAACTAATGAATACTCTACTACTTCATTAGCTTATATTATTTATACAAAAGTCGTTATCTCTCGGATTATAGGTGTCAAGTTTGTCCTTCTGAGATATTTAAACTTGATAAGAGTCAGGTTACAATAACGTGTATTTTCAGGCTTCAGTTATGAAGGTGTAATATTTATTTGTTCACAGAATAATTATGCCAGCCAATTAGCCCACGCGACGAATCTCGTATTTTCACCTTCGCAGAAATTTCCATTCCACTTGTAAACATTATTTATGATTACACTGCAATAACGTAATATTTATGCGTGTCCTTGCTCCTGATTCAAAGAAGATGATGGGTTTTTGGTTTTATAAAACTAAAAAATTTTAGGAACAATTCACCAGTCCTGGGGATGTGATGAACGTAAGATTTTTAAGCAGCGATTTTGCTGGAAAACCCTTGGACTACGAAGCTTTATATTTTTTCCAGCATCCAAGAAAATGAGTTCAACTCATGGGCGGATCTTTATCTTAATGCCGTAGAAATAGTTTCTGCACAGATATTTTTAAAACACGTGTTTAATGCGGAATTGGTCTTCCGGAGAGCATCAGCTTCCTACCTATTGTAGTTACAACAAATCTGATAAATCCTGCTGTTCACATGTTTTTCTATAAAGAAAGGATTCGGTTCTATGTGTTTTTCTAAAAAGTCCGTTTCTGGGTCAACTCTAAAAAATACTATTTCAAACCTATCTTAATAGTCCAGCCATTCTTATGACATTATATTCCATTCTGCACATTTTCTGTGAAGAAAAGAAAGAAGGAAAAATATAGAAAGGAAAATTATTCAATTATCTAAAAAAAATTTGTCGTATAAATTTCGTAGGGTAACTAAAATAAAATATTGATAAACATTAAAATGTTTATTTTATTTTGGAACATATATATGAGCAGTCACAGACCTTCTCATTCTTCTTTCCTCTTTTTTATTTTTGTCCGAAGAAACAAATTTTTTTATTTTGTTTTTTAGGAATTGCAATAGGAGCATTTTGTGGTGGTTGTCCAAATTTCATCATTGAATTCTTGTTTTATTTTCAGGAATTCTTTATATTATATTGATTACTGGACGTTAAATGAGATTTTGAATTTGATTTTAGTCTGATTCAGTATTCTTGAATTTCAATAAATAAAGTTGACGTCAAACTTATTTTGTATTTCATTATATCATGTGATATGAAATTTCCGATATTTCGAGCGATTGGATGAATTCTTTTCGAAAAATTTGTAAAATTATTGGCCCAAAAGAAACTGACTATGCTTTCCCTAAATTCCCGGGTTTCCTGATCCAGCGGTCGTTCTGAAAAGGTCTATGCATGATCATGGGGTAAGAATGAACGTAGAACATAAAGTCGCGCTTTTTTATTTATTTTGTTTTTTATTTACACTGTGAAGAATTGTGGTTCACACACGATATACTCTGAACATTGTTTTGATTGCGTTGTTGCCCTTTAATGGAGTTTCTGAAATTTCTTCTATGGTCAATTCTTGAACCGCGCCACTGTTCATGTTTATTTTCGCCCGTTTTGGCCGTAACAAAGTAGCCTTATATATTCCACGAAGAGATGTGTGGTAGGTTGATTGTTTTTCTAATATTGCCCAGACGTCACCAGTGGACGTTGATAATACAATTTGCTCTCCGGTTGGCATGGGCATAAGGGAATTATTTTTTGTTTTCAAGTAAATTTGTTGATTGGGAAGAAAAACGTATTTCCGAAGTTCGAATATCCGGTTCTGATTTTTCGCGGATATCAATCGAATGAATTCAAGTTCTTCCAGTCCATATCCAAGTACGTGAGAAAAAGTTTGCCTGAGAGGAGACCTGGACCTGGCACGAAAAGGTGGCTCGCCATGTTGAGGAGACCTGGACTTCGGTGACTCAGCATGTAGTGGAATCACGGCAGAAGACCAAGGTGGGCCAGGAGGAAGAGACCTTTCAGGAGGATTTCGGTCAGAAGAAGAAGCAGAAGGTTTGCCACGAGGAACACCAGGAATGGGCGCCCCATTAGGCAAACACTCGAACTGTGTAGTTAATTCTGCAAGAACAAATGGAGCGTTACATTCTTCCAAAAGTACACAATCGTATAATGTATAACACAATCGTATATTTCGATAAGAACTTTGATAAAAAAGTTCTAGAGGTGGTTCTTTGGGATTTTTAATTTTCAATAACTGCCAGGACGGTGCAATATTTTCCTATCCCAGTCAGTAGATGTTGGATGACGGGTGGGCTGACGGAATATTCCCCTTATCTCACCAACGTTTTCTTGGAAACTTCGTGCGGAGAATAAGATACCTCTTCATGAGAAAATTGAATTCTAAGATCACCCATAGGCAATATACCTCATTTCATTCTTTTGTATTCGAAAAATGGATCGCCACACCGATCAGACTATCTATTCTAGAATGATCCATATGTGTAAAAATATTAGCAGCATTAGGTGATAGTAAAATAGGTATGAACGACTTTAAATTCACCAAGAGTGGAAATAATCAGTTTGAAACACATGATAGTTCATGAAATTATTGTTAAGCAAAGTCATTAGGTCGCAAAAACGTAACTCGCTAAATTTTTTGCATTTTCAAATTTTTTTCAAAAACCAGTAATGGTTACTAACTTACTGGTATATATTATATTGTTATATTTACCAATATGATCAAGGATAACGGCCAAGAGCAAGACTAGAATACAGATAATCCTCATCATATTTAATTAGAGAATAAACTGATTGATATATTAATGAAAAATTTAATTAACAGCATAACTATCGAATATTCTACTGCTTCATTAGCTTATATTATCTACACAATAGTCTTTATCTCTCGGATTAAAAGCGTTAAGCTGGTCTTTCTGATTTATCTTAATTTGATAAGACTCAGATTAGGCAAAACCAATTTAGATATACAGTTTAAAAAATATATATATATATTTTTTACAGAATTTTTGGAAAGAATTGGATTTATTGATAGAGGTTTAATATTAATTTTTTCAGATAAGGATTACGATAGAAAATTAACGCAAGTGACGAATATTGTATTTTTAGCTCAACAAAAAATGTCCGTTGCACTGGTAAACATGACTTATGATTACTCTGCAAATACGTAATATTTATTTGCGTCCTTGGTCCAGATTGAAGGAATATGATCTGTTCTTGATTTCAAAAATCCAAAAAATTGAGAACAATCCAATAGATTTAAAGATGTGTTAAACGCAAGATTTTAAGGTGATGATTTTGCTGCGGAAACCTTGGGATCCAAAGCTACATATTTCCTTGAACGACCAGTAAAATAAGTTCAACCCAGTTGCGGATTCAGCGCCAGCGTCTATGAAAACTTTATCCATTTGTTATCTTAATTTCGTAGAATAAGCTTTCGCACATACGAAAAAAATTCGTCTTCAGAAAATAAAAAAAATTTCTAAACATTAAACATGACAATTTTTAACGTTTACTTCTGGGTTGTGACTAATGTTTCATGTTACATAACCTAATGACGAAATCAGTAGTATCTGCCGAGCCTCATCTTCGTGTCAGATCTAGGTCCCCTCCTGTCAATCATCCTTCTTTTCTCATACATGGATTCATACCTCAAGAACTTAGCTTTGTTCGGCTTATTCCTCACAACAATCCCACACTTCCTTTCAATAACCGAATTCGAGTGAGAACTAAAAATAGTGTTTTTTTGCCCAAACCAACCAAAGAACAAATTGTATTATCAACGCTGAGTGGTGATGTTTTTGCGCCATTCGAAAAGTCTACAAATCTAAATATTTTTCAGGCAATATATTTACATGATACGATTGTAATTTTTCCATTTACAAAATTTTCAACTTTTCCATGTGGGTTTTGAAGTTTAATTAATAAATAACAATTGTTTGGTTAGTATTATTATTATTGTCTTGTCAGGCTTGCCCATTCGAGACCTGTAGCGCTGCGGTTAAAATATATTGCTCTACACCTTTACTTATTTTATCGTTCAAGTCCTTTAGCAAGAACCGGCAGACAAAACTCCACTTCACTGGTTATGGGCTATGAAAGTTTTTTCTTCACGAATGTGGGCTGAGAATCGGGCTATGAATTCAATTACAACCAGTAATATCACGCGGTTGCATCCGACTTTATCAGAAGGACTCGCATTTGATTGGGCATTTGGCCAGGAAAGAGAAAAACTACTGGAAAATACCGTCTAAGGTACATGTAGGGGGTAATGCAATCTACAAAACTCACCTGAAAAAATCAGTTCCAAATGCTAGCGCAACGATAGATTATTATTATGGGGCAATTTTTTTTCCTTTTGGAAGCTTAAATCCATCTTCGAGGCGGAAAATCCATGCGGATCGTCAACACTTGCCTTTATTTGAAAATCTTGATAAAACAAAAGCCTATATCACAACCAGTGACAAACATCAGCTGTAATAATTAAAGGATCTTGAAAGGTGTGCAAAGAATGAACAAGGGTAGCTGGGTCAGATTTGTATAAAATGTCTTATCAAAATTTGGCAGGTGGCTGATGCCATCCTAGATATTTCCCGAAACTTCTTGAGAGGAATTAAAAGCTAAAATAACAATTCAAGGACATAGTGAAGGAATCTGGGACTGACTCATTCATTGATCAGGGTATGTTTTGCATGGGTACCAAGGCGAGATTGGGTGTGACTGAGCTGTTGATTGGTGTAACCTTCTGCTTGGTAGCTATTTGAAAACAACTTTTAAAAAGGGGAGAAAATTCTGGACGAATTCTCATGTATTTACGACGGTGAAAATTCATGACTAAGGGACCACATTCCCCTCTTCGAATTCCATATCTGCTTGGTTTTCCCAATACGGAAATCTTTTGCGGAACTTATAATTCTCTTGCGATCTTGTTAAGACGAACTGCGAATAATTATGCACAGTAAAACAACCATTAAAAATTGTGAGAGTGCGTGACCTAAAATATAGAAACATTTAATTGAATAAATAAGATTTACTATTCTATTGAATTATATCAGTGTTATAATTTATGTAAAGCGCCCCAGTTTTCCTAGTTACAGGATAATGATTCTTCATTCTTTGGCAGCAGAGGGCCACCATTATTAAAATCAAAAATCACTTCCTCACAAATTAATTTAAAATTCATTCAAATTTCTCGGTATTTAGGAAATTTCAAGAGAGCGACAGCAGAGGTCCAGGACAGGCCCAGGGCGTAACATATTTTTGATGACAGCGGTGGGATGCTGCATCTGGAATTGAGATTTTGAAGAGAAAATATATTTCGAATATTTTGAGTGAAAATTAAAATTTCCATCAAATAAGAAACAGTGAAAGTGCTGCCAAATGCTCATGCCACTAAAAGCGAAGAAAAAATAATAATAATAAAATTTAGTGAAGAAAAGTTTGTGAATTATTCAGCAATGATAATCGGGATCCGGTTTTGGGACTATCAACGTGGAGTTGTATTCGTTTTAGTATTTTGGATTGAAATATCAATTTCTGTGCAGAGGATTCTGGGCAGAATCCATGGACTTATAATGAACATTTTTTGCAATTTGGGGTCGCTGAGGGGTGGATCGAGTAGCTCTTCAGTACGACTGTAAAATTTCAAAAATAAAATCCAGTTCGGTATAATTACAAGTTGTATTTTTGGAACTGAAGGATCCTAGCAGAGGTTTTTTGACTGCTGCGGTTTCCCTCTGCTAAGAAAAGGATCAGGGTTGATAATGAGAGCCTGCAGCAGACAGACACTCCTCTGTTACCAGAAGGTCAAATAAAACTCAAGGACAATTAACTTTATTTTCCAAAATTTTGTCAAATAAAAAGAGAAAATATTGAAGACCCGATATCACAAATATCAAAAAGGAAAGGCCAACGTGATTGGACATCCTGAAGAGGGACCTACTGAAGGACCAATACAAGGACATCAATTCATGTGGGTTGGAGCCCTGCTATCACAAAATCTGGAAAAGAAGAGCTACCAAGGACAAAATCAAGGACAACAATTCAGCAGGCTGGAGCCCATTTATGTTATCCATTTTATGTTGGATTACATCTGCAAATTTGTCAACGAAAAGGTAGGTCACGCACTTAAATTTCGAACTCTCACATATTTTGCGATTTTTCATTCCCTATTTTTTTCGTTAGAAACAATAATTTTACTACTTAAAAATTTTGCAATATCAAAGTTTGCGAATTTCAATTTGGAATAAGTTAGCCAGATTGTAAAATGAGTGACTCAGACATAGATACGCATAAAGAAATAGCTCCGCAGACATAGAGATGTCATCGAGCAATAATTTTGAACAATTATGGGGTGGAGGTGGTGGCCCAGCGGGACCACAATCTCTACCGAAACAAAGAGAAACGTCACGCTTGACTGAGGCTTATGGAGGTGAAGAAGAATTGTTTGGAAGTCCAGATCAAGGGGAGCCTGTTCAAAATTCCGATCATGATTTAGAAGTACTAAATAAAACTAATTTTCCTGCTCAGAGAAAAACTATTGCGGCATCAAGGTTAGCTCGCGACATTATTCCAGAATTTAACGGTGAAAACATGTCTGTAACAATGTTCATAGAACATTGTAGGGGCGATATATCCAAGATAGAGTTGGACTAGGTTTTGAAAATCTAATTCAAATTTTAGAAATTCGTTTCTCACCGAAATTAGATACGAGTCAATAATGCAGGAATTAGCTACGATTACCCGCGAGAAAAATGAAGAAATAGTTGAATATGTGACTAGAGTCAATGAGATTTTAAATAAGATAATCACTCAAGTAATGAAAAAGACGCCAGGGGAAAAGGGGTCAAAAAGATGTGAGGAATATAAAGAGAATGCAATAAAAAACTTTATGAGGGGTTTGGATCGTACTACTTTGTCTTTTGTTAAGGATAAAAATCCCTCCACTCTAGATAAGGCTGTCGAAATTGCCACAGAAGCTGATTTAGAAAACAAAAGTTGGAATAAAACACATAATAGATTTGAAAATTCGCCTTTTAGAAATAATTCTGAGGATCGTGAAAATAAATTCAAATTTGCTAATCAAAAACATGTGGCTCATATTATTAGCGACACAGAGGCACCGGGCCCATCGCGGGGTCGATCGCTCTCATCTATCGCGATTAATCAAGGGGGAATTCTAGGGACATCATTTTTGAAAAATCATAAAGCTAAATTAATTATTGGTGAACTTGAAATAAATTCGGGAGGCTCAGAATTACCTGAAATTTCGTATTCCACCATTAAAATCCCAGCTATAACTAGAAAATTGGTAGAAATACCAGATAAAGATATATTTGATCGAGGGATACATTCGAAAGGATAACGCGGGCCCTGGGATTTTCATCGGCGAGTCTCCTACTGGTGCGAATAGCACCAGTAGGTTCGCTGAACTCTTGAAATTGATTGATTTGGAAAATTTAAATGAAGAAGAAAAACGAAATTTAATGGAATTATTTGGCGATTACTTAGATTTATTTCATTTACCTGGGGATAAACTAGGAGCAACGACATATGTGAAACACAAAATAATAACTACTGATAATCAACCTTTCAATGTAAAGCGGTGTCGTTATCCTGAAATTCATAGGGAGGAAATTCGTAAACAGGTTGCTAACGTACTTAAAGATGGAATTGTACAACCATCAGATTCCCCTTATAATTCTCCTCTTTGGATTGTTCCAAAGAAAAGTGAGTCGGGAGCACCAAAAAAATGGCGAATGGTTATTGATTATAGGCAACTAAATGAAAAAACTGTATCTGACTTGTATCCCCTCCCAAACATTAGCGACATTCTTGGCCAATTAGGGGCGCTAAATATTTTTCAATCTTGGATATTGCTTCGAGATTTCATCAAATCCCTATGGATCCTAATTCAAGAGAAAAATCCGCTTTTCCAACCCCTTATGCAAATTTAGAATATACTCGAATGCCATTTGGTTTGAAGAATGCCCCAGCCACTTTTCAGAGGTTAATGGGTCTTGTCCTGACAGGATTACAGGGAATAGAACTCTTTCTTTATATGGATGATATTATAATATAGGCAACTTAACTGGAGGACCATGCACGGAAGTTGAAATCACTTTTCGGACGTCTAAAACAGCTGGCTCAGTATTACAGCCGGAAAAATGTAAATTTCTAAAGAAAGAAATAACGTATTCAACAATCCAATACAATTTTTCCAAATTTTCTGACGCAATTCATATACCAACTGCGGAAGCTGGAATAATAGCAGTTACATTGGCCGAACAATTTATTATGAGACATGGATCTCCAAGGGTAATCCAGACAGATCAAGGAAGTAATTTTATGAGCGAAGTGATGAAAACTTTTTGTAAAATTTTCAACATTGAACAAATTAATTCAACTGCTTACAACCCACAATCGCTGGGTTCACTCGAGCGTACTCGTCACAGTCTAATTGGATATTTAAAAAAATTTGGTACAAAACAGGATTAGGATGAATGGCTGTGGTATGCCATATTTTCTTATAACTCTTCAGTGCATGAGTCTACAGGATTTGCTTCACATACTCTTGTCTATGGTAGAGAAATGAATTTACCAACTAGTTTTTCTGAAAACAAACCCCCTTCCAATTATGTTAAATATGTGCTAGATTTATTTCAATCTCATGTATTTACGATAGTAAAAATTCACGACTAAGGGACCACAGTCCCCTTTTCGATCAGTAAAAGTCTGTAGGATTAGGAAGTCTACATAAGAGGGACAGATCAACGCGCGGGCGGATTCGTCTTTAGCCCGAGTCCCAATTTTTTATCTGCTCGGTTTTGCCATTACGGAAATCTTTTGCGGCAATTTGCCCCCTTACTATATTTAGAGCTCATTTAACAAACGTACGTCTTCATGCAAGGACAGATATCCACCAAGCAAACCTTCTCCAAGCAGGTGAAAATTTCAACGTTTTACCACTTTCCCCCTGTCAAAGTCACTCTGAAAAAATTAAATGTGCGGAAATAAAATTAGCTCACCTAATTGCAGTCACGAACATTGCAATCGAATTTATTGACGAATTAGTTCCTTGCCTGAAAGAAATTTTCCCTGACTCAGTTATAGCAAAAGATCTTGTTCTTCACTCAACTAAGTGCACTCAAATGATTAAAAATGTATTGGCACAATGTGAGACTGAGAAAACTCTAGAAATTCTACGATCACCTAAATTTTCTGTTTCAACTCACGAATATAATGACATTACCAATAAGAAACAAATATGTGTAATGGTACAGTTTCATTCTCCATTGAAGAATAAAGTTGTTAATCGGTTATTAAGCTCGATTGCTGTTGACGCTAAAGATTGTTCTGCCAAAAAGCTGTATGAGACTTTTAAAGATTACTTTTTGGAAAATGATATTCCAATGCAAAATAGTGTCAGTCTTGCATGTGAGAACGCGCCTTTCCTGGTTGATTGTAATAATTATTTTCACACGTATTTAGAAGCTGATGTGCCGAATTTAGTTTTGATGAATTGCGTTTGTTACTCGTCCGCTCTTATCGCGACTAAAAGCTGTCAAAAGTTGCCTAATTTTTGCGAGGGATTTATGAAAGGGATTGCCAATTATCTTCATGGAAGTCCAAAACATCGTGCTCAGTTGAATGGATGTCAATCTTTTTTCAATGATAGTAAAATACTAGAAATTATAAAGCTAGCTGATACTCGAAGGCTTTTGCACTACGAGTGCGTTGTTAGACTTTTAGAAAAATGGGATGCACTCAAACAATTCCTAACTTCGGAAGATTTTAATAAAGAGATTAAAGCTAAAAATGTATACTACCCAAAACGAAAATGGGATGGAAAGTATTGGTTGAGTTATAGAAGGTCATATGAGCGCGGGTGATCCGTGCCAACTAGCCGCGGCGCTGCTAGGCGTGCTATAGTGACTTAGTGGCTCTAATAATAATTGATAAAAATTATGTTTCTGCTTCAGCGTAACAAAAATTTCATTTCATTATGATATTTCCTTAATTAAATTTTCAAAATGGTTCCATTGTAGGAAAACGATAGTTAATAATAAAATCATAAACAATTTTGGTGGATGGTTCTGCTCATCTGTTACATGTCCCACGTTTTGGTGAGTTTTTCGGTGTTTATCTCTTTGCCTTTAACAATTTGGGGTGCTTTGTGATGTGAGCTTCCTTGCCTTTCTCATGTCCGGGTGCTTTTTTTATGTAAGTCCCCTTGCCTCTCACGTTTTGTGTTCAATTTGCATTTTGCACACTATTGACTTTTTTAGACAAATGGTAAAAGAGAAAAAGAATGGATCATTTAAGATCAGAATTAACTTTTTTATTACGTGTGACTTGATTTATTTATGTTTGCAAGTTTTTCTCTAGAATATATTATTACTTTCATAGAGTCAGATGAGCTAGTTAGTTCAACTGGATAAATTTATTTTAATGCCAATATAAATCTTCAAAGAATCACAGAGAAGGACGTTCAAAGCAATTTAGATGAGGAAGGTGAATTTGTTCAAAACAAAGCAATTTAGATGAGGAAGGTGAATTTGTTCAAAACTACTAAGAAATGGACGGCCCTTCCTCATCTGAAGAATCATCGAGTGACACTGATGATGATTTTACATGGCCCGAGACTCCACAAAACAATCCTCCGCTAGAAATAGAACAATTGCGTCAGTTTGGGCAAAGACTACTTTAGAAGGACCTAGATGTGTTACTCGGAATTTTGAGACAATGGTTACTGCCTACTTTACCTAAGAGTTCAAAAACTTTCCTTTGAACAGTTGATGCACAATATAATACTCTTCAAATATTTGATTCAAAAGGAAAAACAGGACAATCTGTTTATTTTAGCACAGGGAAAGGTTTAGAAGACTCCATAAACCCAGAATTACATGCAGATGGAAAAATAAAGTTACAACTTAATGCTGATGGTATTCCACTGAAGCAGTCAGGAGACGATCAGTTCTGGATCATGTCAGGAAAAGTTCACCTCATTCCAGATGTTTACGAAGTGTTTGCGATTCAAATATTTTTTGGTCAATCAAAACCAAACAGCGCTGTTACAATATTTAGAACAGTTCATAGACGAAATCAATGAACTTCTGAGAGACGAAGTCACCATTGGAGGAGTTCATATGGATGTTGAGTTGATGTGTTCCATATGTGATAAACCAGCAAGGGCGTTCCTAAAAAACACGCTGGTTCATTGTGGCAAGGACGCATGTCAAAGATGTGAAGTCGTAAGCGTGAGTGTAGAAAGCAGGACTGTTTTTCCATTCACAGAAGCTCCAGAAAGAACTGATGCTTCTTTCAGATGTCGTCGACAGCCCAGGCACTACAACGGCCCTTCACCTTTATTGCGCATAGAGCCTCCTATAAATATGACATTATCGCTTATCCTTGATTTTATCCACCTTTTCTGCATTGGGATTGTAAAGAAGTTATTAGAAAGTTTGCTTAATGGAAATTTGAATGTAAGGCTTGATGTGAGAAGTAGACTCGAATTTGGAAGGCGACTAGAATAAATTAAAACACAGATACTAGTTGAATTTCAGCGAAAAACGAGATCGACTTCATCGATTGAAAAATGGGGAGCAACTGAATTAAGATTTTGCTTGCTTTATTGCGGACCATCTTCTGAAAGATGCGACTTACAATCACTTCTTGCTTTTACATGTGGCTTCTAGAATTTTATGTTCCGAAGAATTAAGTCGCTTGTATGTTATGAAATAATATTGAAGCTAATTTCTAGAGTAGAAAATATTTAATGCGCATATTTTTACAGTCCAATTAGATAAATTTTTTCGAAACACAGTATTTTAAATTCTTTCTAAATTGAAAATAGAAACTGCGTATTTTTAATGATATTTTAACTGAGTTATAGTTTATTAATCTTAAACGTGCGCGCTTTATCACGTGATCATTGTGGCGCGACCATTTATGTAGGAATTGATGTATGTTATTTCAGAAATTGGAACTGTGCAAGAACCGGTTCAACTTTGTGCGTTCCGCGATTCGTTCATTCTTCCTCTTTCCGTCACGCAGCTAATGCTAGAAAAGATTTTCCTGATATTACATCAACAAGACGTCCACATTCGCGATTCGGTGCTCGTAGTAGTCGGACGTGTTTCCATGATAGTTGCTATGTGATATCTGTGAATTCTGTTTGGTGTTTCTTGGTACTTTCCGGCGTGGCTTTCCGCGTCATATATAAGTTTCTTTGGACCTCAAATTTGAATGAAATGAAGAAACCAATTTCTGCTGCCTCACATGTCTGATCGATTGGAAGGACAGTAAGGGAATTTACTGCGATCAGG
The DNA here is from genome assembly GCA_932178445.1 of Andricus quercusramuli. Taxonomy (NCBI): domain Eukaryota; kingdom Metazoa; phylum Arthropoda; class Insecta; order Hymenoptera; family Cynipidae; genus Andricus; species Andricus quercusramuli. The sequence goes on from CAKNXH010000372.1 coordinate 25,724, forward strand.
TGATTTATTGATCGCCGGCCCAGTATGTGTACGACACACTGGAAAAGCAGTGGTCATAATTCTAACGCTTAACCTCAAAACCATTGTTCCTAACTTTCAAACATTCTTAGTTTTCGCTTTCCATCCATCTACATCCTTATCTATCCCATGTGTTTACAAGACACATAACTTTCTCTTCTATAACCTCTGTACATCCATCGCTTGCTTGCGGCCTTAAACCTTGAGTCGGAGTTTATATATTACAGTTTAATTTTCGTTTGCTTTGATTTACTTTGCTGGGGGATTTATATGGTAAATAAACATTTGTCGTTGGAAAATCTACTACACTTGGATCAGAAATATGTTGATACGGATTCAACCTTGCTCGCTTGCTGATTCTGTTGCCTTTTGCAATCATGTTTATTTTGGCAGTGCTTGACAGATGTAATAGAGAAATCGTTTGGTTTCTCTGTGGATTATAATTCAATCTCGATACTGACGTTATGGTGTTTTCTGATTTTTTTCTCTTTTAGCTATCTGTAAGGACTAATAATGAATGTTCCCCTTTCTGTTTGATTTGATGTTAGTTTAGTTAAATCTTGTGCTGGGCGGGTCCCTTTGCTTCATGTAGTATTGTAGCTGCTTGTTGTAAATTAAATCTGCTTTTTTTCAAGAGGAGTTGTCCCCCTCTAAACTTGATTAATTAGGGTTCAGATATTGTAGCTGAATATTAACAATTACCCTTTTTTTCAGGTGGATATTTGGACTCGGCGCCATGTCGCATGTGAACGAGAAGGGGCGAGGTAACCCCGGCAAAGCTAATCAACCCGAAAAGCACACTCCCGTGCACACACGTAACAAAGGGCCTTCTTCACAGGTAGGACCTGCGGGGGGAAGGGAGGCTAACCCTCGGGTCCCTTCAACCTCATCGTATCCTCACTCATCTCAGGGGAATCGACGAAGAAAAACTGGAAACAACAGAAGCCGGGTGTCGTCCTCCTCATCACCGAGAACACCCAAAAAGAACAACGCAGGGATGGGACTGGTTTGTCAAATGTGCTGGACACCGTCCGGGCGAGTATACAGTCTCCTTCATCTCACCTGGAAGTATCCCAAGCCAAGGAAATGGCTCGTTCCACGGTTTCAGCCTCACCTGAACAATCTTCTTCACGTGGGAATAATCAGGGATGTCTGGATTCTCCTAAGAATTCTGGATCGAGCCGGGAAATTCCCTTTCTCACTGCTAGCCCTGTTTTTGAGTTTACGGATGCGAACACGAGCTGGTACAGAATGGGGATTGACCAGACCATAATTTTTCCTGAGTCTGCGTCGCACCTTTTTATTGTTTTTCTGGAATCTCCGACTAGAGGAGTTAGTGTGGGAAAATTTGATACTCTGGCACTGGCAGACAGGATTGATAGGGTCATGTTGGGCCCACGTGAAATTCTTCGCAATGGCCAGAACCGTGTCAAGATTTTTTGCACAGAAAGGATTGATGCAAACTCCCTGGTTTTATCTCCGGAACATAGACACTTGGGATATCAAGTCTATATTTCACCTTCTCTTATTTAAAAAAGGGAATTTGCGAATGGTATCCCATTGAAGTGATCTGCTCATGAAATTGTCAATAGGATCAGTCCTGATGAACAGGGTAAGAGCATGGCAGCGAGACGGAGAAGAAAGAATGATGGCTCTCCTGATATGAGAGTGGAATTTGTCTTCCTGCTCTGAGATTCCCCGTCCTGTGCTAATTTCTAACGTCGACTTTAATCTTGCCCCAGTGATACCCCCACCTATGAGTTGTTTTCATTGCTAGAGGTACCGGCATGGTTCTGACCAATGCAGGTCTCACCGCCCAATCTGTGAATTCTGCTCTGGACATCACAGGACTGACACTTGTCAGCAAAGATTGCTCTCGCAATGCTCGATCTGTAGAGGGCATCATTTGCCTTCTTTCAGGGAGTGTGAAGTCTACATCTATGAATTTGAGGTGATGCGATATCATTTTTAAGGAATTTTGAAAGATATTACAGGTTTTTAGGTGTTTACGAGTTTTTAATCGATTTTCGTGGGATTATTGAGAATTTCGCTAGGTTTTAAGAAATTTTTAAATTTCAAGTGATTTCAAAGGATTTTAATGAGGTAGGGTATTTTTTAAAGATTCCAAGACATTCAACTAGATTTAAACATTTAAAATGCTTTTCGAAGAATTCCGTAGGCTTCCAGAAAATTTCAAAAGATTTTAGAAAGTTACTCAGGATATCAATTATAGTTTATCATACGCGAGGTTATGCGAGATGTGTATTGTATACCAGATTTAAAAAATAACAAACTGGATTATATATTTAAAGAATAGCATCAGACGATTTGCTATTATTTTTCAAAATTTATTTTACTAATGAAACTAGTTGGGATTATTTACATGAGTGTGAGGCCTGTTAATATAAACTATGCATATAAAAATGTAGATGTGAAACCAGCCACCAAAATCTTCTAGGAAGGAAGAAGTGGTGAAGCCTTCCAGCTCTTTCAGTTTATAAACGAAGATGATGTATGTGGAGGAGAAAATGATCAAGATTTAATGGAAATTGATTTTGTACCAAAAATTTGGATTTTTTACGATGAAAATTCATGTCAACTTGTGATAAAATATCGGCCACCACCATATGAAGGTGAAGAATGCTGGACATTATTTAATAGTATTGTGAAATCTGAGTCACCAGCTCCGGAGTTTCACACCCTGTAATTTTAAAAGGACACGCTGGTAAAAATAAAATTTTATTTTGTATAAAAGTACAAGCTTATCAAAAAATATTTATAGTATGTCAGTGTTTGTTTGAAGTATGAGAATAAACCGTAAATGAACCACTGTTTCAGCAACTTATAACCAAGCTGTCAAAAGAGTCAAATTGTTAGAAAAAGAAAACTATGTTTACACCGATAATGGCGGGGAATTAAAATCTAAAGAAATTGCACGAGAAGTTCGTTCGAAAAAGCACGCAATTTCCGAATCAACAAAATCTATTTTAAAAGTTCCGAATTTGGATGAACCAATTCCAATACAACAACTTGCGTTCAACGAAGACAGGAGCAATGCCGATGATAGCGACTTCGAAGACTTCTTCGAGGACATCCCGAAAGATAATACGTCAAAGTATCGCAAAGTTATCGATACTAATGAAAAATCTAATCAACAAGCGATATCTGACACCAAACTAGTGAAAAAACAGACATCTGCTGACAATTCAGAAAAAGCTGGTAAGACTGATTCTAATTTAGAAAATCTTAATATTAATTTTCCTTAATTTCTTGAGGCATTCTTTCTCATAAATTTATTTTAATTGCAATATATTTGTTGAAGGGACTTAGAAGATTTAGGTGGTCTGCTGACTGCTTACGCATTCTGTTAACTGCCGACATTCAAAGGAATTTTTGACGAAATCTTTTACCTGGTTCAATGTCATTTTTTTTTAAGTTCAATTTTCGTTCAACCCTTCAAGACACGAGTTATGAGTTTTGAACGCGATTTTTGGAAACTGAAATTCCCAGTGGGCCTTAGAGGGTTGAGAACATGATTTTGAATGAAAAAAAAATTTACAAAACATTTTGATTTTGTACCAAATAGTTGAATTTTACACTAAAGTGTTGAATTTTCAAGCGAAAAAGATGAATTTTCTATAAAACCGTTAAATTGACAACCCTTGAATATACAAAAAAGTTAATTCAAAACTAATCAGTTGAATGTTCAACAAAATGGTTAAATTTTAAGTTAAAAAAATTAATTTTTATCAAAAAGAAAATGAATTTTCAACACAGAAGATTATTTATTTACCAAAAGGACAAATTTCCGACGAAATGCATACATTTTTAACCAAATAGTTGAATTTTCAACAAATTACATAAATTTTCAACTAAATGATTTACCAATAAATTTGCTGCAAATTTCTAAAAAAAAAAAATTAAATAAATATTGGAATTCTTGAAGTAAAATGACACATTTTTAACAAAAAATGGTGTGATTAAATTTCTATCCAACAGTATTAACTTTCAATACAGAAACGAATTTTTGACAAAATAGTTTAATAATTTTGTACCAAATAGTTGAATTATTTTATTAAAGTGTTAAATTTTCAAGCAAAATAGACAAATTTGCTACCAACCAATTGAATTTACAAGCCCAGAATATGGATTTTCTACAATACAGTTAATTTTCAACCAATAAGTTGAATGTTCAACAAAATAATTAAATTTTCAGTTTAAAAAATTAATTTTTTAAGAAAAAAAGTAATTTTCAAGCAAAGAATTAATTTTTTTTACCAAATGTTAGATAACGATTTGCAGGAACAATAAATTAGCGAGACACTCATGTACGAACTATATTTACTGTTTATTAATAAAGTATTCAACTGCGGTCGATACAATAAAAGGAAAACGGCCCGTTGGCCCAAGACCGATCGTCCACACGATAGCCACACGCCACGAAGGCCCAAAATACGCCACATAGGCTTCGCGTAACAAAGGCAGAGACGCTCTTCCGCAAAACGAACCATTCGTTGAACCGCCGACGATCAACTCTCCGCTAGAGGCTTCGAGCTGCTCTCTCCCGAACACGGCACTGCTGCCAACCCCTCGCTAGGGTCTCTAGACGTTACTCTTAAAATAACTAGCTAATTCAAATGTCTCTAATACAAATGATTGAATTTTCAGGCCAAAAATATAAGTTTCCTACAGAATAGTTGATTTTTCAACAAAAAAGTTCATTTTTAACCAAAACAGATGAGAAAAATGGAAAAAGACGAATTTTCAACAAAAATAAAAGATGAATTCTTACCACGTACGAGGCCAGTAATCATTAAATCAAAAAATCATGAAAAATAATTTATAGCTATCAAATAACTAATCAATAATAATTATTAATACAGATAACAAGAAGTCACCTACTTATAATTAAAGGACAATTGTTTATTTTTTAGTAAAAGGCTAAATTTATCATTTAACATGCTTCATTTGAACTCTGAAGACACATTTTTCTTGAAATTTGATCAACTTTACTATTCAAAATGGTAACTTATGCAAGGAAAATCGTAAAGGCGGCTATTTTACGTTGTGATATTTACTGAATACCACAAAAAATCCGTTCGGAGTTTGAAGCCTTATCAAATATATTACATGAAATCATTATTTCTAGTATTTTTCACAAATGTGTTTCCTTAATTATATGAACATGCAAATAACAATAAAATGTTAGATAGCCATTCAATTTGTGTTCTTATACTCCAGGCACTTGGACGCCAGGTGAATGCTTCGTCTTTCCACGATTATTTCTTACTTGAATTTGGACCATTAATTTCATTCAGGCAGAAAAAATGTGGAAAATCAAAAACTCGCACAACAATTTGTGATTTAAATCAATTTTTGTTATAAATATCCTTCACCTAGTAAATTTTTCCCCTATTTCAAATAATTACGATACGCTTGCTCTATATCGATTTCTTTACTAAAACTTCAGCTTTAGGAGTTCCTGCGAATTCTGGACAAGAACATAATCCATCAACCTGTTATGAGAAGCAGATGAGCGAGAAAAACATATTAGATAAGCCTGTACTGAAAAGCGGTAGAACGGAGGCAAAAAAGAAAAAAATCTGCGAGGAAGATCGTCTATGTAAACCCTTTTATTAGTAGATTTAAAACACTCTCGGAGACGACGTTTATTCATTCAGTAGGCAACCATTTTAAATTATAATAACTAGTAATTAGACCCTCAAGTAGGAGAGAGAGAGAAATAGGTACTCCATGAAGTGACGTCAGCAGTGGCGTCAGCAAAGAGCAGGGCGAGTAGAGGCGAGAGTCGTGAGTAGAGCGCCCTCGAAGCTCAACGCGCGCATCTTCCTTCAACGATTTTCTACCCTCTCTGCTGGACTCCCACGCAACGCTCACGCAGCCTCTTCGTTAAAAGGGCGCGCACGAGCCCAGAATGGCAGAAGTGTTTGGGACCTGGTAGCCAGAGCCCTCTCACTTAAACCCTACAGCTGGTAGCCAGCCATAGCTTTCCACCGCAAGCCATTGCCGTGACCAACAGAACTCTCTTTCTCTCTCTCTCTCTCTCGACCGCAAGAGTCCTCCAGCTGGAAGCCAGCCAGAGGACAATTGACGACGCATCGGCATCACCCTCTTGTGAGGAAGCGGCCAAAATTCCAACGCTTCACTTCTCGGCACTTCTCTGTAATCAACAATGGTAAGAAACTAATAGGAATAAAGAAAATTCATTCAAACACAATTCGTTTTTTTTGTCATTCAACTTCTCCCCCTCCTTTCCTCCGCTAACGGGTTAGCTGGCATACCAGCCTATCTGTTTCCGCTGAGACAGCTGGCATACCAGCCATTTCAGCCGACACACTCACTAACTTTTCCCCTCTCCCACGACCAACAAACAACACCTTCTCTAACTGAGTTCTTTCTAGGGAAAAAAAAGAAAATCTAAATCAAAAACACTCGCTCAGCTCGTTATCTCTTTCTATCTTAGGAGATAGATATATAAATCCCTCTTTCCACCTCCCTTGAATTAATCCTCTCTCTCCCTCCTCTTGTAATTTCTAGATCACTCTTTCAACCTACTATCTCTTTCTATCTTCCGAGATGGACACATCATTCCGCCTTTCCACCTCCTTCGACATTGATACTCTCTTTCCCTCTGGTACTCGCTAGATCACTCTTCCAACCTGCTATCTCTTTCTATCTTACGTGATAGACACATCACTCCCCCTTTCCACCTCCCTCGACATTTACCCTCTCACTCCCTCCTCTGGTACTCTCCAGATCACTCTTCTATCCGCTATCTCTTTCTATCCCATGAGCACACCCATCCTTCACCTCCCATGAAGCCTATCCGCCATACATCCCTCCTTTACTAAGATGGCAACCTTCCCTCTCACTCCCTCATATGGTTACCCTACCTCTCCTGTCTCTTATTATCTCATGAGATAACATCTTCTCACTTCCTCTTGGTAGACGAAAATCTATTATCACCGGCGTATATCTTTCTTACTACTTCCAACAAACCCCATCTAAAAGTAAGGAGCATATCAAATCAAGCCCTCTTAAAAGATATCAATAAAGAACTAAGATCTTTGGGTGCAAAAATGTATACACTAGATATGGAAAAGGTGCCTCTTCCCAGTTTCCAGAATCCACAGAAGGGTATGGTTCCGAAATCCCGTTCGAAAAAAATGAACGACTTCTTAATGTTTGATCAAAAATTATCAGATGAAGATTTCCGTCGTGAATATGTAAGTGCAGTTATTTGAACAAGATATTGAACTAACATTTTAAGCATTCAAATATATGCAATCAACTTCTCTTACAGGCATCATCATTTCCACTTTATTATGATCCGGCACGAAATAGACGAAAGAGCATCACAAATATATTAAAAAGATTTCTTAGAAAGAGCGTTGCTCTTGAGTTTGTTGCAATGAAAGCCAGTGGAGACAACCGAATTTTTCAGGACACAAGGATGTATCTGTTTATAACAGTAGCAATTGTTTTCTTTTAGTTTTGTGTTATAGTTAATTAACGATCTAGCATAACCTAAATACGAAATCAATATTATAACATTATTTCCTTCTTAACCACGTACATGCTCGTTGATCTAGGGTTAGTGGATGTTAGTTTCCACCTAGACATTAATTCTGTCGTTTACTTGATGGTGAATCTACCAGTTCGTGTAATTTTATAGATATTAATCTATAAAATTTTATTCATTGGTAAATTGCTATGTTCCGTTCAGGAAATTGGCCCCGAGTAAGCATGTCGGTCTCAATTCTGGTAGAACGATGAAACTACTACGAAAAACTCTATTCTCGAATTATACAATAAAAGAAACCTTAGGCAATCTCAATTCTTCTTGACCAATACCAATTGATATTTCATCTTTTTCGATTCTCAAATTCCAAAATGTGAAATAATTCTGGATTATAAATTCTTTTGAAATAAAATTTTCGACTGATCCCAAATAAAAAAGAGCACCTAGTTTTCTTTTTTTTTACACATAAATAATTGCAGTTTATGTGAACTATAGCCTGAAATGTTATTTTCCACCGGATTTAAATCTCTGGCGCCATTCCTCTGATTTCTAGCCTCACAGCCATTTCCCTATTATAAATACTCAGGATGTTTATACGTCTTTCATTTTGCCTTTTTAAATGATATCCTAATTCTGGTAGACGCGGTGCAATGTCTGGATCAAAACCCAGACATCATTTTCTTAACTGTAGATAAAAGATTCACAAGTCTTCAAATTTCTTTCGAACTTGGCAGTGAATAAATTATCTTTTTAATTAATCCACTCACAGTGTCTCTGAATTTTTCCATTAATTAAAATTGAGAATTCATTCTGGGAGTACTACTCCTAGAATTCTACAATTATAATTATATAATTTAAACTTTTCTGTCTTTCAGGATTATCTGGCGTTCTCTAAATTATTTTTATCGTGTGGCATAAGGTCCGGATAAACGAGTTCCGGTTCAAAATCTCACTTTTCAAAATTTAGATCACGCCTTCTTGAGTCAAAGAAACTTTTCCCCGCATATTCTCTTTAAAAGGACTTTCCTGTTTTATGATTAGGAATTGGATTAAATTGTTAAGTTCCAGTATGAAAACTGGTTCAATAACATTTTAGATCCACGGCTCTGAAACATAATTGAGGTTTTCCTAATATTGAGATTTGGAGACACACTGTTGAGTCGCAATTGGCATTTTATATAACGCCTTCCTAACGCAGCAGAGTCTATAAGGAATTTTGCTAAGTAAAGTCGCCAATTGTCGAAGCGTCCTCGAGAACCTTTACTCCTCAGTGGGCTCACGAAAGGACTGATTGGCCTGGGTTTTCCGACCCGCGACTGGGCCTCGCTTCCTCTTAGACCCGCAAATCCCCACTTCGCATAGTCTAATTGCGCGCGCAATTATCGATCCATTAATTTTCTTTCCTTTTCTGTTTGATTCCATGAAATCATTTCTTTCTATCATTTTGGAACTTAACTGTATGATGCTAAATTTATAATCTAGAGTCGTGATGTTCAATTATTCTAATAAACCGTTTATGAGAATTGAAATAAATCAAAATAGTCTATAATAAAACTTTCCATTCCTCAAGAGGGAATTTACTTTTCAATTTGAGTAAAAAATTAATGATATTTTAAGAAGAGAAAATCTGCATAATCATCCTAAGCGAACTCTTGAACGTCATTTCTCAATATTCTATCATTTATCCCCTGTATATTCGTTTTTCCAAGATTCAAATAGACCGTTATAGTGGACTATATTCAAATTTGCCACGTGAAGCCAGCTCTCCCAAAAACGTGGAAGGTTACATAATGTGTAACATCAGTTTTAATTAGGTTGATTACAAATTTGTTTGCATGGTACCGTCTCTCATCAAATGTAAACATCTCAGAAAGCGAAGCTTCACACCTTTAATCTAAAAGATAGCGACTATAGTGTAAAACTAATAAAGCAATAGAATATGAACTAGTTACCTTCTTAATAAAATTCACTATTATTACATCAATCAGTGTGTCTTCTGATTAGAAAAGATGATTCTCTATATCCTAGCCTTATCCTTGGCTGTCATGCTCAATTCTTTTGGTGAATATAATAATTTAATATTCTGATTTTTCCATTTGTTATACTGAAATGTAAATAAAAGTCTTATCGAAAAACTAAATGCACTTCTGGAATCACCTCGGCAATATCCTTAGACATTTTTCTATTGTTCTTATTCTAGCATAAAATTGATTTATCTTTCATTCAACTTTTCAAGTGTGCCACTGTTTTAAAGATTACGAAACTCAAGAAAATAGGTCTTCAATCAGTATATTGCCAGTACTGAAATAATTTATAATTTGTTAAAACAGACGCGCGGCAGAAATAAATTCTTCCTAATTTGTAAATAAGAAGATATTTGAAGGCCGAGGGATCAAAAGGGCCTAACTAACATTTTTTTCGAAATTGAGGTTTTTGCATTTTTTGATTCTTTGAACAAATCTACTGTAAAAAACGCAATGCTGATAATAACATACAACCTCAAACCCACAAACCTCAAGCCCACAAACTCCAAGACCACAAACCCCAAGCCCACAAATCTCAAACTCACATACCCTGAGCCCACAAAGTTCAAGCCCACAAATCCCAAGTTCATAAGCCCACAAACCCCGAACCAAGCTTGCGGTTTGTGGGTTTGAAGTTTGTGGGCTTGGGGTTTGTGAGTTTCAGGTTTGTGGGCTTGGGGTTTGCG
>CAKNXH010000372.1:36004-80107 GCA_932178445.1 Andricus quercusramuli
TTGGGGTTTGTGGGCTTGGAGTTTTTGGGCTTGGGGTTTGTGAGTTTGAGGTTGTATGTTATTATCAGCATTGCGTTTTTTACAGTATTAGATGCATTGAGACAATTTTCTTGGCCAATCTTAACAATTAACCCATAAATGAGAGGTCGCAGAGTTCTGCTAGTTCCAAATTTGTGTTGAGAATGTAAAATTATACTGGAATCTTTTTGCTGAGTTTTTGATCAACTTAGTTCTTCGAGAGGATACCTGTTTTACTGACTTTTGAAATAAATGTACAGACTACTTGACGTTTGGTATAGTATCACGCAGGATTATTATATAGGAATGACCTGGTCGCAGGTGAACATTTGGATTGAGTTGTCCCGAGTATTAAAAAAAAATACCGAGGTGTATCGAGAATCTTCACGTAAGAAGAATTTTGTTCAGTTTCCCCACTGCTAGACATTCAGGGAGACATAACAACCTATGATTGTGTACTATACGCAAAACATAACGATCTATTTTTTCTTGCAGAATTAAGTTTACAATTCGAATGTTTGCCCAATGGCGCCCCTATTCCTGGCGTTCGCCGTGGCGAACCTTCTGCTTCTTCTTATTCTGAGAGACAGTCTCATCCTGCCAGACCCAGTTCTCCTGCCAGGTCTCCGCAACATGGCGAGCCACTTTGTTCCAGGTCCAGGTCTCCTCTCAGACAAATTTTTCCTCGCGTACTTGGATATGGATTTGAAGAACTTGGATCTATTCGACTTATACCCGAAAAAAATCAGAACCGGGTATTTGAACTTCGAAGATACTTTTTTCATCCCAATGAACAAATTTACTTGAAAACACAAAATAATTCCCTTAAGCCCATGCCGACCGGAGAGCAAATTGTATTGTCAACGTCCACTGGCGACATCTGGGCTATATTGGACAAAAATGTTAACAATCAAAAATTTCTTCGTGGTATATATAAAACTGTTTTCTCACGGCCGAAACGGGTGAAAATAAACATGAACAGCGGCACGGTTCATGAATTGACCATGGAAGAATTAGCGGAAACTCCATTAAAGAGAGGCAACGCAATCAGAGGGATTTTCAGAGTATATTGTGTGTAAACAACGATTCTTCACACCGTTCCTCAAAAATAAAAATTATAACAAAAGCGTGACTCTATCAAATCTGGCGCTTCGCGCTCGGTCTTTATGCTCACTGCACTTTTACGGCTCTACCTTTCCAGAGCGACCGCTGGACGGGGAAAACCAGGCATTTTGGGAAAGGACACCGAGTTTCTTTTTGACCAGGAATTCAACAAAATAAAAAATAAAATTGATTCAATCACTCGAAATATCACTAATTTAATATCACACGATACTATTCCATTTAAAATAAGTTCGATTTCAACTTCCTTTATGTTGAGTATACTTGATAACTCCTTCAATTATGAAAACATTCAATTTACAATGTGTAATTTTAGGAATTTTAAGTTTAAAATTGTTCAATTTTGAACGTGCATTTATAATTTTTTGCAATGGAATTTTGTTTACTGTGTCTGTGTACCACATTTTTCTTTAAATAGTTGAATTTCAATGAATGATTGCGTTATGTTTTCGAAAAGAAAATTGTCTACAACTCTGCTGTCTCAAAGTTTAAGAGTAAGTCTTACTATGGCTCAAATCGTTACAAAGATTCTTTTTAAAGGAAACCTTTTTCAATTAGATAACTATATTTAAAAATTATTTGTTCTTATCTTCAGAACTGTAAAAAATGGAATTTGTAAGAAGGGACAGTCGGAAAAATTAAATTGCAAAAACTATTATTATATAATCATTTATTGTAATTTTTGAATATTTCAATAAAAAAGAATGTTCTTCTCTCCTAATTAAAGACTAATAATATCACTTCAATTCGTAAGATCGTGGGTTTTTGGCCGAACCATTACCTCAATTGAACCCTCAGGACGGCAAACTAAAATCGTGACGTTAAAAGGCAATCTGGGGTGCTCAGGCCCATTGAAATTCAAACCCCTTTTTGCAGTAAGAGTATAGAAAAACCGAAGGAGGTAGATCATTCCTCTATGATTAAACGATTTTCAAGTAAATGTATTTATAGCTGATGTTGCTTTATTTTAACAAATATAAAATTCAAACGACTTGCACTTTGAATACTTTACTTTAAAGTTCAGTTTTTGTTACTTCAGACAAAAAAATTGTGAGCTTCACTCATTGTTCACAAACAAAATAAAGTAAGGTTAAATGCACTCAGGAAATGAAAGCACAAAATTAACCTCATCATTTGAGATATTGATTGTTCTTAAATTATCATAGAGAACGATCGCAAACTTGACAGAAGGCTTACAGACAATAAACATGCTTGCATGAATTTTCAACACATCGTGTTTTTGCTAAAACGTGACAACGATTTTTGCTACTGTAGTGTATTTAGGAACAGTGAAACACCGGTGCGTGTAAATGGTGTAAGTTCATTTATTGAAAGCACTGGAAACGGTATATCATACACATGGCGTGATTGTAGTGCGGACCGACTTCTCGTCTCGAAGAGCATTCTAACTGACTCCAGTAGGCGAGCTCTTGCTAGCTTCCGCCAGACACGCTTGTTCGTAGATGGCGCTTTATCAATAGCGCACTTATTTAAATCTCGTTAAGTAGACCGCAGCTACCAGTTCAAGCTTGCACGTAGGCTGTAAGTAATGGGGATCAAGTCACAAAGTCACAATTTGATTGGTGTCTATAGTCAGATAGGGGAGCTTACTTTTCGATCTTTCACAGTATCTCAAAACTCTCTAATGCAAAAAAGATTTGAAAAAGATTTTCTAAATCGAATTTTCGATGTGCATAATTTTTGTTTAGACTCGGAATACTGTAAACCGCTTTGTGATTGGATTGTGGGGACCTACTGGACATTCCGCGTTTTCTTCTAGGGTCAATACTTTACAAGCGCCGTTGCCCATGTTGTATTTTGCCCGTACTCCCGCCGGAGTAACATGTAAATATATTGCCCGAAAAATATCAAGTTTGGTAGATTTTTCGAATAGCGCAAAAACGTCGCCACTAGGCGTTGATAATACTATTTGTTCGTTGGTTGGCATGGGCAAAAGAACACCATTTTTCGTTCTCACTCGAATCGGGTTAATGAAAGGAAAAGTGTATCTTCGAAGTTCGAATATCCGTGTGGAATTGTGGTGCGGAATAAGTCGAACAAAGCTAAGTTCTTCAGGTATGAATCCAAGTATGAGAGAAGAAGGATGCCTGAGAGGAGGAGACCTGGATCTGGCACGAAGGTCAGGCTCGGCAGAAGAAGGAGACCAAGCAGAAGAATGAGGTCTGACAATTGGAAAAGTCCTTTCTGAAGGATGTCTGTCCATAGAAGAAGAATTTTCGGGACGCGGAACGCCAGGAATGGGTTCGCCATTAGGCAAACACTCAAACTGTGAACTTAGTTCTGCAACAAGAAACAGAGAATGAAATTTTTCTCAGGGCACACAATCGTATGTTGTTATATTGTGACTATTACACAGCTAGAACGTTTAAATTTTGATACGCAGAGTTGCACTACTTCTTGAAAAGTTTACTTAAAATCATAGATATGTAGAAAATCTATTATATTTAAATTTTTGTATGAGTTTCATTTTATTTCGAATTTTGTTATTATATTCACCAATGAAATCGAGGATTACAGCCAAATATAAGACCAGAGTCGACGCAACCTTCATATTTTCTAATTTGAGAAACAACTGATTAATGTATGAGTGAAGAAGTTTATTAGCAACGTCACTAATGAATATTCTACTGTTTCATTGGCTTATATAATCTATAATATAGTCGCTATCTCTTACATTAAACGAGTCAACTTTGTACTCCTGATATATTCATATTTTATATGAGTCAGTTAAAGAAGAAAAATTGCGTTGCAAATGTCATTAAGACTGATGTCACCATTTATTTCGTCTTTTAAGTTTCAAGGAAAATTAATTTCTGCTTGGCAAATTTATATAGCGCCTACTATAACGGCTCATCCAAAGCACTAAAAAGAAATCTTCTGAGGATTATCAATAGATTACAAGGAATTTCAAAGCATTTTATAAGATTTTAATCGAATTTCGGTAGATGTTACAAAGTCTAGTCCATAAATAAATAAACGTCTAATTTTTCATTTATATTCCCGTATCCTCTCATTTAAAATTGTCTAAATACAAAAATATACTTAGAATTTACCCCTTGTTCCCCTATAAGTGCGCAACGTTATTTGTGCTTGGCGCCAACAGCATTTTAAGAGATTTCACAGCATTTAAAAAATTACATTTAATTTAATGTATTTTGCAAGCAATTCTAAATTATTTTACAGAGTTTCTTATGTTTAGACTAGATTTTGAAGTTTTTTGTAGAATCGAAAGGATTTTATTGGGTTTACTAATATCTGAAAGAATTCCTTTTCATTCCAATATTGCGAATGAATTATACGATATTCTCATAAGAGCAGAGGAATTTTGAAAAGATTTTATCAAATTTTGTTAGATTTTCGTACTTTTGAACTGATTTTAGAGATTATGTCTCTCTAAATTAAAGCTTGTCAAAATTCGAAATCATTAATTTGTCATATAGATTGAGAGCTGCCGAAAAAGTATAATGTTTTGCTTTATTTATTAACATTTCCTTTGAAGCAAATTCGTCAATCATTCACTTTCGATGAATGAAATATGTAGATTTGATTCCCTAGGGTTTTTCAGCAACATCATCATAAAATCTTGCATTTCATACATCTTTAAATCTATTAGATTCTTTTTAAATTTTTTTGATTTTTTAGAATCAAGAGCATATCATATTCTTTCAATATGGACCAAAGAAGCAAATGAGTATTACGTGTTTGCAGAGTAATCATGAATCATGTTTGCCGTTGTAATGGAAATTTCCGTGGAGCTAAAAATACAAGATTCGTTGCTTGCGCTAATTCGTTATCATGATCATTCTCTGAAAAAATAGGTATGAAAACTTCAAAAATAAAGCTTCGATATATATATTTTCATTTTTTTTTTTTTAACATATTGAAGACAATTTTTTTTATTGACATTAAAATACTTAGAAATCGCTAAAGTCGACAGTACCTGCAACAAATTTCATCCGCTCCCCCTCGGTGAATATTTGTCTCAATATATGCGCTATTCAATCGTTTAAGTCCGATCAGAAAATTTCTGAAATAATGCCCCATAAAATATTCCTTTTTGAATTTTGAAGATCTAACCGTTGTCTTCCCAGTATGACAATATTATTAAGAGTTATTCGCTTTTCACAATAATTAGTAATCATTTTCATCTTCCATTTCGATACTGGATTATCCCAAACCGATTTCTTTATCCGCGGTTTCAAATTTTTAAAAATGTTAGCTTGAATTCGGTTTCAGAAAACTTAAAAACCTTTAGACATCAAAACTTTTATCAATCGAATAACACAATTTTATAAGCTTTTTTCGCCTGCTTTGCTCAGTTTTGAGGGAGAAACTGAAATAGTGATTGTGCTATTCCTCCGAGGAATAATTCTTTTCGAGATGATCCAAAATGGAAATAAAGAATAAAAATAAAGATTAAACGATGGTGTGATCAATTTTGAGAAGAAGAAATCGGTGGTCGTGTCATGTTTTTTCAATATGGCTAAAAATGACCATTTTTTTGCTTTCGCGTTAGGATATCTCAAAATCCTGACGTACAGAAAAAATGCGGACAACGGATTCGTTTTTAAGATATCAAAATCCTTTGAACTTGCCTAGTCTAGTTTTTTGGTACAAGAATAGCTAATTTTTGTTCGTCTATGTAATGTATGCAAAAAAATGCAACTTTATTTGGGGACCATTTAAAAATAACTTAGGCCAATTTTGGACGGAGTTACGAATTTCGCAAAAATTAATCCATCTCGCTCAAATTTCTCACTCTTGCTAACCTTCTAGAACAGAAGGAGCAGGAGAGGATAACGCACATGTTGTGGTTACGTCAGGATTGGTTGATTGGATTGCATTGATTGAAAATCAATTATTTGCACAAATTTTGCAAATTAATGATTGAAAACCAATCATTTGCAACTCTGTCTTGTATCTCTAGATAAAGAATAATACCGAGATTTACTATTATGCCTTTGTTTCGAAAAACCTACTTTTTCCTGCGTAATTTCTGAATCGTGAGACGAAACATGTGAAAGTATGAAATTCGTCTCTCCAATGCCTTTAAAATATTCTGTTGAAGATTTATTAGTTTTTCCAAGCTTTAAATGGGCCGTCATAGGGGACAATTTATACATTTTCCATTTAAAATTAGCTTTTCCTTAAACGTAGAAGATTACCTAAATTGTGAAATAAGTTTTGATTGTGTTTGTAACCAAATTTTTTTCGCTGAATCTGACTCTTATCAAAATCAGGAGGAGAAACTTGACGCCTTTAATCAAAGTGATAACGACTATTTTGTAGATAATATAAGCTAATGAAGCAGTAGAATATTCACTTGTTACGTCGTTAACTAAATTCTTCCATAATATATTGATCAGTTTGTTCTCCAATTAGGTATGATGAGGATTATCTGCACTCTAATCTTATCCCTGGCCGTTCTCTTCGATTCTATGGGTAAATATAACAATATGGTATTTTGGTAAATTCATTTCAGTCTCTAAGCAAATTAAAATTCTCGCGATTTAGCCTGTGCTTAGCAAGGTCCAAGAAAGAAGATGCGGAATTGAATTTTGTATAAGATTATATACTTCAAAAATTAGAAATTTGTCTTGCATCTTACTATGGGCCAAAGCCGTTTAGCAAGAAAAGCATATGGGCGGTTATATGATCCTGCCCCTGAATTATATCCTCATTCACAACTCATGATATACGATTATACGATTGTGTACATTAAGAAAAATGTAACGCTCTATTTGTTCTTGCAGAATTGAGCTTAGAGTTTGAGTGTTTGCCTAATGGCGCACCTATTCCTGGTGTTCCTCGTGGCGAACCTTCTGCTTCTTCTTCTTCAGACAGAAATTCTCCTGAAAGGTCTATTCCTCCTGCCACATCTTGTTCTCCTGCCAGATCTCCGCAACATGGCGAGCCACTTCATGCCAGGTCCAGATCTCCTTTCAGGCAAACTTTTCCTCGCATACTTGGATATAGCTTTGAAGAACTTGAATTCATTCGACTGATACCCGCAAAAAATCAGAACCGGATATTCGAACTTCGGAAATACGTTTTTCCTCTCAATCAACAAATTTACTTGAAAACACAAAAGAATGCCCTCAAGCCCATGCCATCCGGAGAGCAAATTGTATTATCAACCTCCACTGGTGACGTTTGGGCAATATTGGACAAACAATCCAACCGTCACACATTTCTTCGTGGAATATATGAGGCTACTTTGTTACGGCCTAAGCGGGCGAAAATGAACATGAACAGTGGCGTGGTACAAGAATTGACGACAGAAGAAATCGCGGAAACTCCATTAAGGAACAACAACGACTTCAAGAGGCTTTTCAGAGTATATCATGTGAACAACAAAACTGCACACTGTTAATAGAAAAATAAAATAAAAGAGCGCGCCTTTATGCTTGGTCTTTATGCTTACCCCACCTTCATGCATAGAGCTTTTCAGTGTGAATTTCGGGAAAGGACAGCACTTTCTTTTTTACCAAGATGTTTTACAAATTTGTTGAAAGACATTTATCCAATCACTCAAAATATTACAAATTTCATATCACATGATACAATGCCATACAAAATAATTCATTGTCAATGTTCGATCGAATTAAAATCTGTACTAAAAATTAAAGTATAATGTGTTAAGGGGACTTTTGTCCTCCTGTTCGAGCGGTATGGGTTTTATTGTGCCATCGACGGGCCTATTGTTCGGGCAGGTATGTTTATAAACTTTAGGTTTATAAACATATGCGGTCGACTAGGAAAATTGCTGCAGGGTCAGAATTTTGTTCTTAACCAAATCTCTCGTCAGATGAGCGTGAGAGCTCAACGTGAACGGTGGTGTTTGTGGTGTCAGTGTTGAGTGTGTTCGAGTGTTATTTTGTGCGACGACAAGGGTGGCTGTTCCACCCCCCTTTTCTTGTGATGCTTTGTCGGAGCTGATCTCCTTCGCTTGTTTCCCTTTTTCTATCGGATTTTCTTCACGTTGGGAGTTGTTTTGCGGAATGTAGTATGGATTACGTGAGTGTCGACTGTTGGTGAGTTTCTATTATATTTAGAGTTAGAATTGTAGACGGCTTTTCCCACCACTCACCGAGTGGTGGGTTTTTATGCCAGGCGAATAAACCTTCTTTGTGTTCTCAAATTCACGGTTGTTTTTTGCTCAGCCCACCTCTCTCCTCTGATATTTATTCTCTCTATCTTTAATCATTTCTGAATTTGCCTTTTTTTTTGCAGAAATTCCGCACAGTCAACTTTACTTATGTACACTCAAAGAAAAAGTTATCTTGAAACAGGAGCATCGTCCTCTTATCTGTTTTGTTTCAAAACACGTCAAATTTGTTTTTACGCAAACGGAATTATTTCCCTTTTTCCAGTGAATGTATAGAAAAATCGAAGGAATATAATAATTTTTTCATAGATAAAAGATTTCAGAGTAAATATATTTATAGTTGATGTTACTATGAACAGCATGCCTGCTGAGCCGAGCTTGCCCTTTTTTGTACGTGAAAAATATATACGTTTCCGTGGAGCACTCTGCAGATGGCATTTTCACAATAGCTCAATTTTTTTATGTATTTTGACTTCACCAAAGGAAATTTCCATGTTTTTGACTAAAAAAAAATTGGACTAAAATTGAACACCATGCAACTAGGACTAAACGTACGGTTATACATATGTTTAACTCGGTCGTTTTGCTGGAACTAAACGTACGGACTGACCGTATGTTTAATCCCGCCGTATGACTGAGTGTAAATGTACGGACATATCACTGATCAAAAGGGAATTTCTTCCTTATTGCCAGCACATCAGTAAGAGCGAGATATATATTCACCCATTATGAAATTTCAGTCGAAAATAGTAAGAATATAAATGGTAATCAGTGATATTTCATTTGTTGTCAGTATAATTTCCACTGCAGTTATACCACTGACTCACATCTGGCTATTTGAACGAAATATAGGCCCTTCTTTTACCCCCTATATTTGTAAATAAAACCTCTTTTGGACCTACTTAACCCTCGACATCCTCTTGCGATTCTCTTTAGAACTCTTTAACCCTCTTTTCAGTATCTCTAGCCCTCTTTATGATTTTCAAAGTATTTTCAAAGCCCTCGTTTGAAGCTCCATGATTCTCTTACTTAGCCCTCTTTTCAACCTCTATGATTTCTGTAATATTGCGCATGCGTCACGCGGAGTAGCAGCTATGGACAGACACTATTTTACTCCTTCACCATTCAGTGCTGGTGCAGTTTAATGAATACCCTTTCTTTTTATGTATGTAGTATTATTATTATTGCTTATAAAATATTAAGTGTGTGAGTTTTTCTTCCAGATGAAATTCTTTTGAGCAAAGCAAACCAATGCGTGAACAAACCCGTGCTACGATCTGTCGACAAAATAGTACTCAAGACTGCGTTAGCGCCTTTTATTTTCACAAATTATTTTGCATTTTATGAGTAAACACACGTTTTTGTCAGTAAAAGTAATTTAATGCCATCACAGTAATAACTTGGCATTCATTTCTATCTGGGATCCTTTTTTCGGCGTTCTAATATGATCTCACAAATAGTCTTATTTTAGTACCAGTTTCTGTCTTGTTTAGTTTGCTAACTTCAGATTGATAAATGATCCGAGATAGCGAACTAAATTGATTCAGAGGGTGCATTGTTTCAATTGTTCCAAACTTCACTCTTACAAAAAACAAAAAGTAGATGAATAGATCAGAGATCGAGACGATTTAGGTTAGACCATTCCGGGTGCGGACAAAATTAAAATAATCAAAAAGTTTACTGAAATTTTGAAGATTTTATAAAATTAGTTGCTTTTCATCAAAGCAGAAAGTGAACCTAAAATTTTGAAAATGATATTAATTTGGCCGATTTCCATGAATTCTGAAACAAAGGTGTTTTTCGAGTCTCAAAATACGAATGTTCACCCCGAAAAAAACCTCTCGTATTGACTTTCACAAAAATATACCAGATTAATAACATTTTCAAAATATTGGTGTCAGCTTTTTGAATTTTGGGCCGCGAACTCCTCTGTTGTGACTCAAAAGACTTTTTCGTACAGACTTTGATGAAAATTTCTCAATTAAATAAAATTTTCAAAATTTATTTCAATTTCTTCTATTCTAACCTCAAATTCGTATTCTGTTACTTAAAACCCCACCTCTTACTGACTTTCAGGGAAATTTACCAATGAAATAGAATTTCCAAAACTTTAATTTGCTATTCTAAATTCCTCAATTTTGAATCAAAATTCGTATTATGAAACTCAAAAATCCCCGAAACCCCTCGTAGTGACTATCATAGAAATCAAATAATGTGATAAAATTAAAAAAATTTTTAATTAATTTCTTGAATTTTTTAATTTTGAACCCAAATTTATTTTCTGTGACACGAACCCCCCCCCCCCGGACGGACTTTAATGGAAACCTAACAATTTTCAAAATTTTAGTCAAATTGATTAATTTTTGAATATGGAACCCAAATTCCTTTTCTGTGCCCTGAAACCCCTCGTACTGAATCTCATGGATATATACCAAATTAATGAAATGTTCTAAATTTCAGTGATATTTTAAAATGCTGACCCCTGCTTCGCGTTTTGGGCCAAGAAAATCCCCTCGTACTAATTTTCATTGAAAATCTACCAAATGTATAAGATTTTCAAAATTTTTGTCCAGTTTCGAAATTTTGAATTTTGACCTTAAATTTGTATTCTGACACTCGAAGACTTGGACTTTAAAAAAAAATGTACCAATTATATCGAATTTCCATAATTTAGGTTGTTTTTTTATTAATGGGTTTTGACCTCAAATTCGTATTTTGCTCACTTTCATAAAAATCTACCAGATTAAAGAAAATTTCAAAATTAGAGTCAACTTTTTGAATTTTGACCCGAAATTCGTATTTTGAGCCCACATTAGCCACTTCAAACTAAATTTCCTGGAGATTCAAAAAATATATACTGAAATTTTGAATATTTAGGTTGTTTTTTTAATTTTGAGCGTAAATTCTATTTCTTCGACTCAGAAACTACTGTATTACCGGCTATAATTAAAATCCGCGAATTCATTAAATTTCTTAAATATTTGAATCGGTATTTTCAATGTTTGATTTTTAGTCTCAAATTCATAATCCGCAACTCGAAAAATCCGCCAATGTCCTCTCTCTTAGAATTCCGCAGATTTACTGAATTTTCACGAAATGCAGGTCGCTTTTTTATTTTAGAATTTTATATTGGTAATTATTGGTTATTATTTTTTAAGGGACGATTTTATAACGTAATAAAATCGATAATTGTTCTACTGATTTTATTATTTTATTAAATGACACTTGAAAAATAAACACAAATTTGTAAATACAGTTATGGGGTTACGTTGGTTTCTAAACTTGACAGATTAGAATTTGTTTTATCACATTTAGTGATTGAAATGAGATTGTTTTCTTGCGTGAACTGCTTTAATACCGAATTAAGTTCTGAATCGAATCCTAGTTCTTACAGTGATGATATAAACAAATTATTCTCTCATTTGGTGGGTAAAGAGTTCATACAAAGATGCTATTATATACATTGTCAAATTTTCCAGTAAAAAAAGGATTTGTGAACGAAGTAGCAAAAATTCTCGTAATTAGCGAAAGTATTTCACCGTAAGTATATTGGATATTATTTTTTGCAGGCTATTATATAAATGAAGTTTCGCTCTATGCAATTGGTATTATTGTTCGGCTCTTAGCATGCAGACATCCTGGACTTTTTCACCCAATCAGGTACATCTCGTTTTCTAAAACAGAATAGAAAGCTCTGAGTAAAGGAACAACTAGACTCTAACGAGGTTTTCATACACCCTCCTTTGAATCTCTAAATATGCAGAAATGAAAACGTCTGCAACTTCGGATGAGCTAAACAGGGCTTGAATTTTAATGGAATAAAATGTCTTCAGATTCTCCAAAAGCCTCCAGGATCAAAGTGTTTAGAGGGTTGAAGGAGGGTCTATATTTTGACTGGGATTCTGAAATCGCCAGAATCTCAAAAAACCACTAAAAATAATAACAGCAATTAACAGAATGATAATAGTAGCAAGAGCGGCAACAGTAGTTCAATAGTGAGCAAACTGCAGGAAGTCTTCAACCCAAAATGTGGCCCTATCAGTAAAAATGTTAAATATCATTATGTGCTTAAGTCTTTCACGTCAAGGAGAACAAAGAAGTAGATTCAAGTTGTAGTAGATAAGAAGCAAGACGATACGGACGACAAGGATGAAGTTCAAGATGAAGGTGAGAATGATAAGGGTCAAGAAGAATTGGAACAGGAACATGATGACGATAATGCATCTGCTGATGTCCTTGATAATAATAAAGAGGAGGAGAAGGAGAAGGAAGAGGAGAAAGGAGTTTCAAATAGATCTAGTGAACTAATGTTTAATGTGTATCATAAACTAAGTCGAGAATAATGCTGTATAATGCTTCATACAGATCCTGGCAAACTTGTGTATGCTTTGCGATTTTACATCAACTCTGATCATTTGCTACAAAGTCCAGAGTGTCAAGCAGTCGTTCACATGTTGCGTTAATGAAACATAACATTCCAGCGAGCATGATGAGCATGACAAGAATGATTGCGATTGAAAATTTTTATAAGAATGAGAATGCTGATCACATCACAACAGAAGACAAGTTTTTTTTTTCGAAATTGACGTTTTATGAAGATTTTTATAGGCAAGAAATGTTTTTGATCACCAGAGTGAATTTTTGTTTTTATTGCATGTTTCATTAGTATAATTTCGTTCAGTGATTAATTTGTTAAATTAAGGTAAGAATCAACATTGTAAAATTAGGTTAAGTATTTTTTCCTGAATAAAGAAAAATTTAAGATTATTAAAAGTTGGATTTTATTTAAACTTATTTTCTTGGTTAATGACTAGTTAGTAAGATTGTGTACTACTCTAGTTTGTTCAAATAGTAGTAAAGTTCAAATCATTATTTTTTCAAAATCCAATGTGTTGCTGGCTGTTATCCCTCCGCGTGATGGACTTCAGAAATTCCGTTGGGTTGAATTCAAAATCTCCCTGTCCTAAAATGAAAACAATAATAATAATATGTATACCATTAAGCCATTTCCCTTTCGGGGTAGGCGTGACACTGCCCGATTGGGGTAGTTTTTCTAGATGCATAGTTAATTGTAGTAAATAACTACAAGTGTGGGCTGAACACACCCACGAAGAGCCAACAGCACGCAGTATGGTATTCCCGAACTAAACTCAAATTAGCGATCTTTAATGCGCGTGATCAAATTATTTTTTCTCCCGTTAAAACTTTCAAAGTAGTACCCCCTGTTCAAATACAATTTCCCACTTGCATCATTTAATTTCCCTCCAATTCAACTGACTTGACGGTGGCACGATTTGTTAAAGGTAATCACTTATCAAATGGTGGTATCTCAGCTTGGATGCGAACCATTATCGTCTGTCGGTAAATGCGCGGTCACTGTTTTATCAAGAATTAGCTTAGAACATAACCGCGTTTAAGAGTTCGCCAAAACAGTACCTCGTAACCTCGTGTGCCATACCAATGTACTGCGCAGACTTTGGTAACATATATTTACACAGCACAGCTCTATGTTCTGTAAAATACTACTGTGCATCGATATGTGCTATAGAAGCCTACTGCACATCTATAAGTGTCATAGAAGTTCATCGCTGTACTGTAATGTACTCCGCATCCATATTTATCATAGAAGCCTACTGCGTATTCATAAGTCTACTGCGCATCTATAAGTATCGTAGATGTGCCTTGCGCAGCTCTATGTATTCCAGAAGTTTACCGCGCAGCCATGTGCACCTTAAAATTGTGCTGTGCATCCATATGTACCTTATGACCCTACTGCGCATCCATAAGTATCATAGAAGTTAACTGCGCAGCTCTATGCAATGTGGAATACTACTGCGCAACCTGATGTTTCTTAAAACTATACTGCGCCATAACTGGAAACTTCGATGCATAGAAAA
This sequence comes from Andricus quercusramuli, assembly GCA_932178445.1. Classification (NCBI taxonomy): domain Eukaryota; kingdom Metazoa; phylum Arthropoda; class Insecta; order Hymenoptera; family Cynipidae; genus Andricus; species Andricus quercusramuli. The sequence continues at coordinate 50,171 of CAKNXH010000372.1, forward strand.
TCATCATAGATCACGTCCGAATTTCTGGAAGGCTCGACACATTGAATTTCAAATATACACCATTCTAGGTGGAAGTTGATTATACCGATTGATATTTCCTGAAAAGCCGTTAGAGATCACACCCACTATGATCGAAACTCCTAGAAAAACAAAACTGAGCGAAGGCGCTATCTGTCGGTCGCAGCTAGAACTACATACTGGTGCTTCAGAACTCTAATAGCGTGACTACTTTCATTAAGGGTTATAAACTAGAAATTCTGAAGTGAGACGATTGTTGTCGACTGGCGGGTTCGAACGGTACTTCTAGAGAAAAAGGTTCTCTAAGCACTTAAAGCTGTTGCTTTTGTTGATTGGGAACCTACCTTGAACTGTATGTCCCTCTCCCATCAAAAAGAAAGTTTGGTGGGCGGTGTGTATAGGAATAGGAGAGAAATATACAAAAAAGTGAACCCTGAGGGTTCATGATAGAATCTTCCATGCCAACTAGCAATTTAAATTTTCAATTTCGAAAAAGTATAGAAAGGACATATATTTGTGAGAAATGGTTACCACCGCAATAAAGCTTGTCAAATTTTCTATCCAATTCGTCAATATTGAGTTCGGTTTTGACGCAATAACATTTCACGGAAAAATAGTCTGCACACCTAATTGCACCAAATACCACCCCGATATTTCGTTAACCATTGAATATCGTGGCTTATAGGTTTTCACCTGCAATAGGGTCCTATATTAATACAATGTACCAACGTATGAAGAAAATAGAAAAACATTTGTTTCGGCTAGCGCCTCAGCGTTCAGTGAAAAACAAAAATGAAAAATTCTTCACTTACCTAAAAAAATTATTCCTATTCATTTCATAGGTTGAGTTAAATAAAATAATTATAAAAAATCGAATCTGTAATTTATTTCGAAATATATAAATAAGCAGTCTCGGTCCGATGTACAGAAATAATAAACAAATTCATTCAATGTAATAGAGTTCAGCTAAATAAAGAAAACCAATTAAACATCTAGATGTTGAGCCAATTCAAGCGCGCATATCACTCGGATGGATGAACATCTGCGACGTACGACCGGGTTGTGTATGCGGTGCGTTTTACCGTATGTCGAGCGGGAGGTATTCTGTAGCTAAGTTCTTCAGGTATGAATCCAAGTATGAGAGAAGAAGGATGCTTGACAGGAGGAGAACTGGATCTGACACGAAGAAGACGCTCAGCAGAAGGAGGAGACCAAACAGAAGAATGAGTTCGGAAAGTTGGAAAAGTCCTTTCTGAAGAATGTCTGTTCATAGAAGAAGAATCTTTGCGACGGGGAACACCAGGAATAGGTTCACCATTAAGCAAACACTCAAACTTCATTTTGAATTTCATTATTATATTCACCAATAGAATCGAGTGTAACCGCCAAATATGAGACCAGGGTCCACAAATCTTCATATTTTCCAATTCGAAAAACAACTGATTAATTTATGAATGAAGATGTTTATTAGCAACGTCACGAACGAATATTCTAGTGCTTCATTAGCTTTTATGATCTGATACTATAGTCGTAATCTCTTGCATTAAACACGTCAACTTTGTACTCCCGAGATGTACACGTCTAGAAATATGATGTTCATTCAACTGGTATAGTTAAAGTTTTTTCTCTACATATACACCGAATTTAAAGATGAAAAATCTTTTGAGGATTATCAATTGACTACAAGGAATTTCAAAGCATTTTATTAGATTTTAATCAAATTTTGGCTGGTATTTCAACGTATAGTCCATAAATAAATAAAGAAGTAAATAAAAAAAAATCCGTAGAGTTCACCCCTTATTCCCCTATGAGTGCGCAGCGTCATTTTTGGTTGGCGCCTACACCATTTTATGTGATTTCACAGGACTTGAAGAATTGCATTTGATTTCATGTATTTTGCAAGGAAGTCTATGTTATTATCCAGAATTTCTTATGCTTACACTAGATTTTGAAGTATTCTTATGGATTCGAAAGGATTTCATAGGAATTACTAATATCTCAGAGAATCCCTCATAATTCCAATATTGAAAATGATGTATACGAAATTTTCATATAAGTAGGGAAATTTTAGAAACATTTCATTAAATTTTGTTAGATTTTCCAGATTGTAGGGGGTTTCCAAGATTCAAAGGAGCCTCAAAGCATTCCAAGGGATATTAAAGGATTCAAAGATTTGAAGGGGTTTCAAGGCAATCCCACAGATTTTGAAGGATTTGATAGGGTTTCATACGATACGATTGTATTTTACAGAATATCAATCACTTCACTTTCTGAATAAAAAATTATATTAGTAATACGCACTCAGGGGGTACAGGATATTGAAATGGTTTCAAAAACGTTGCTGTCACATTCGTGTAACACTTTATATAAATATCGCATGCCCGCCGGAAATTTTAGGAAAAAGTAAAATATTTTCATTCAAAATTTTCAGAGGAATGGCAACTCATTGTGATAGGATATTATTATTCCGATGAAAAGAAATAACTCTGAAGAAGAATTTTTTTTATGTGCAGAAACTTATTCTACGAAATTGAGATAACAACCGGATGATGTTTTCATAGACGCTGGCGCTGAATCCGCCTATGGGTTGAACTTATTTTATTGGACGCTTGAGGAAGTATGTAGCTTTGAATTCCCCGATTTTTTCAGAAAAATCATCATCTTAAAACCTTGCGTTCAACATAGCTTTAAATCTATTGAATTGTTCTTAATTTTTTTGAACTTTTAAAATCAAGAGCAGATATTCTATTAATTTGGACCAAGGACGCAAAAAAATATTACGTGTTTGCAGGGTAATCATAAATCATGTTTACCAGTGGAATGGAAATTTCTGTGGAGATAAAAATACAAGATTCGTCACTTGCGTTAATTTGATATCACAATCATTCCCTGATGAAATGAATAATAAACCTTCATAAACGAAGTTTGGACATTATATATTTTTTTAAATTTTCACCTATTGAAGACAATTTTTTTTATTGACATTAAAATAGTTAGAAATCTCTAAAGTCGATGGTACTCACAACAGATTTCATGTTCCTCCCTTTGGTAAATATTTGTCCCAATATTCGCTATTCAATCGTTTGAGTCCGATCGCAGAACTTCCAGAAAAGCCCTATGAAATACTCCTTCATTCCCGGCGTTCCCGATGACCTTGCGCTTATGGATGTAATTATTATTAGACATCTTGACACTGGAGAGACCTAGACATGCCTTGGCGTGCCTCAAGACCGCATTCAGGACGTCGCTTCAGTGAAGAAGCTTCTCCGAAGCAGATATAAGCACCTTCTCCGACTGAATTGGTCGTCAAATCTGTCGGTGTTGAACAAGGTATCTGCGACTGACATGCTTGCCGTCCCGGTTCTACTCGACTCGTTTGAGGTGTTTCAATGCATAAGAGCTTGCATATCAATTCATCCGTTCTGCTATTATACATCTTACGTCCTCAAGTCAGACGTGGATTTTTGAGTCTTCAATGTGTTCGTGACCAAATTGTTCTAAGTAAAGCTTACGTTGTTGCAAATGGCAGAGAGCCTCTCCTAAAAATTGTCAGGAAACACGAGATCATTGGCCACTTTTATAACGTGGTCTGATGATCCCAAAATGAAAATCTCTGAGAAATTAGATTTGACACGAACAAAAAGCAAATCAGCTAACCAATAAAACAAACCAAATTTTCTTTGAACTTTATTTTCCAAGATCGTGAAAAAACACTTCAGTGTTTAGCGATTTTGGACTTATTTCAAGCACAAGATATTGTGCTACAAATAAAAATAACATGACCCTGCACGAACTACGACTGACCTGTGATCTATTTTTATGTCAAAAAAGGGCAAATACAGTCATAATGCTACTGTAGCGCAAAATAATTGTTTTGAGCAATCTCCCGTTTCAGCAGCAACCTGTAAGAGAGATAACGAAAGAGGACGTATAATGGGAGGCTCCTGGATTTTGGGGATGATTCACAGGGCATCCTGAGGATCATCGACTTCAAATTTGCCCTGATAACAAAAAAGATGAAACTACCTTACTCTCTTTGATCCGAAAGCATGTAACGATTGGCACAGAAATCCCAAAGGACTGCTGGTAGGGCTACTTAAATTCGGAAGCTCACGGTTATGTCCACAGAACTGATAATCATTCCGAAGAGTTTGTAAATCAGGAAGTCGCAGCGCACACACAAAACAACGAATCGTCCTGGCGTTGGATGCGACGCTCCCTATCACGGGGTGGAGTTCACAAAAATAACTTAGCAGACCATCTTGGCGAATTTTCGTGGTGGCGTCGTGGATAAATGTTTATTTTTTATTTTGTGAAATTCTTGTTCAAAAAGAAACTCACTGTCCTTTCCCGAAATACCTAATTTTCTTGGTCCAGTGGTCCCTCTGGAAAAGTATATCCATAAACGTGGGGTAAGCATAAAGACCGAGCGCAAAGCGCCAGATTTGGCAGAGTCTCGCTTTTTTCATTATTTTTATTTTTATTAATGGCGTGAAGAAACATGGTTCACACACGATATACTCTGAAAACCCTCCTGATTGCCTTGCTGTTCTTTAATGGAGTTTCCGCGATTTCTTCTGTGGTCAATTCTTCAACCGCGCCGCTGTTCATGTTTATTTTCACCCGTTTTGGCCGTGACAAAATAGCTTTATATATTCCACGAAGAAATGTTTGATAGTTTACATTTTTATCCAATATAGCCCAGGCGTCACCAGTGGACGTTGATAATACAATTTGCTCTTCGGTTGGCATGGGCTTAAGGGCATTATTTGGTGTTTTCAAGTAAATTTGTTCATTGGGAGGAAAAACGTATCTTCGAAGTTCAAATGTCCGGTTCTGATTTTTTTCGGGTATAAGTCGAATAGATCCAAGTTCTTCAAATCCATATCCAAGTACGCGAGAAAAAGTTTGTCTGAGAGGAGACCTGGACCTGGCACGAAGAGGTGAATCGGCAGGTTCTGCAGATTTGGCAGGAGAAGTAGGTGTGGCAGGAGGAGACTGTCTCTCAGAAGAAGAAGCAAAAGGTTTGCCATGAGGTATATTAGAAATAGGGGCACTATTAGGCGTACACTCGGACTGTGAACTCAAGTCTGCAAGAACAAATAGAGCGTTACATTTTTTGAAAGTACACAATCATATCATGAGTTGTACATGAGGTTCGAATTGTGGGGCATGATTATATAATTGCCTATACGCTCTTCTTGCTAATGGGCTTTGGCCCATAGAAACTTGAAAAACATATTTCTAATTTTTCAAGTTATATTCTTATAGAAACTTTAATTCAATATCTTATTCTTTGGACATAAAAGTTGCAGATTTGTCCTTTTCGAACTAAACCCGGGAAGCGATTTTTTTAGAAAACAATATTTATTACTTCAACTTGTCCTAGATCAGCCAATTCTCAACATTTTTCCATAAAATTTACAAAAAATATTCTTTGCGATATATAGCATATCAATTATTTATTTTTTTGGTCAAATGTATGTTTCCTAATGAAATAATTATCTAAAATATCTTCCTATTGACAAATTAGGAAGATTTTATTTCGGGCGCGCGTCCTTTTCATTTGCACGTATGTATAAATTCGACGCGCTCACGTGGAAGTGAATCTCAGCTTGTTGAGAAAAATTCAAATATTCTTAGAAGGAAGATCAAAATGTGCATTCATTTACAGAAATTTTATAAATGGTTAACAGACTGGGTGTAATCATTAGAAATAACGAAAACATTACGCCTATTCATAACTTTGTTCGTAACATCATTACACAGTTTTTTTCTTAATTTAACAAATTATAAATTATTCCCGTACTGTCAATATACTAATAAAAGACCTATTCTATTGAGTTTCGTAATCTTTGGAACAGTAGCACACTTGGAGAGTTGGATAAAAAATAAATAAATTTTATAATTGAACAACAAAATTGTTTTGGACAAAAATCTCTCAATAGCAGCTGCACGTTATACTTGGGAGCCTTACAGTTATAAAAAAAATACATAAAAATACATTATTATTTTCCTACATCGAGAAAAGCCCGAGGATACTGCCGAGGCGAATCCAGAAGTGTATTTGGTTTTTCGATCGTACTTTTAGCTATATTGATGTATGACAAATGGAAAAATCGAAAAATTAAATTATCATATTCACCAAAAGAATTGAGCATCACAGCCAAGGGTAAGACTAGGGCAGAGACAATCATCTTTCCTAATTATGAGACACACTGATTGATGTATTAATAGTGAATTCGACTAAAAATGTAACTAATGATCATTCTACTGCTGTATTAGCTTATGTATTCACACTATAGTCGCTATCTTTTAGATTAAAGGTGTGAAGCTTCTCTTTGTGAGATGTTTACATTTGATAAGAGTCAATTCTACCTGAAAAAATTTTTTATTAGCCTCTTCAAAACTGATGTCACACTTAGTGTAATGATTCACGCTTTTGGGATGTTTCACGAGCTTCTCAGCTGTGTTTATTTATTTTTTCAAAATTCGTAGAAATGGAAGACTTGATGGAAGTGTTCGCTTTAGGCGAATTTCCTGCAGATGACGTGGAAAATGCCATTTTAATTGAAAATATTTCCACGAATTTCCAAGAGTTCCGAAACATTTCAAGCGATTTTAGGGGATTTTTACATTCCTAGAACATGTAAAGGGATTTTAAATAAGTTTTTAGGATTTCAAAAGGTTTCAAGGGATTTTTCGTGAACTTTGGAAAATAATCAAATGAAATTTGAAGGGATTTCTAACGATTTCAAGGGATTTGAAAGATTTCCATATACGTAAATGGATTTTTCAGATAACTTCAACGAATTAGTTGAATTTTAATTATATCTAAGAGCTTTCCAATCATTTTTACTTTTTTCATCCAATTTTACATTTCCTAAAAATATCAAGAGATTTTCGGGATTCTAAAGGATTTTAAGAGATATACAAAATTTCAAGTTATTTTAAAGAATTTTGTAATGTAGTGTTTTTCGTATTCATACTTGCGACACTTCCGCCACTACTGTTTCCTGAAGTCGATGAATAGGAAGGTCACCGTTGAACTTCATTTTCTGAAGTCGACGAACAGGAAGGTCGTTCTTGAACTTCATTTTCTGAAATCGAGTACCAGGCAGGTGGTCCAGAAACTTCAATTTCATCATCCTTGAGCGTTCCTGCTTTTAGCGAAATTTCTTCTCACATCTCAGAATCCAGAATACTCTCTGAAAGGTGACGAGAGTGATCAAATACTATTTGATCACTGGAATGAAAAGAAATACTTTGTTTCGTAGATTAAATAAAAATATAAATACAAACGTTCAGTCCATTCATTTTGTAAAGGATTACATCCAGCAGCAGCTAAATCCCGAACTTTAGCACCTGCGGCTCTAGACTTTCCATCCAAATTGCCTTTACGCTTGTTGGTCGCGATTTTACCTCGAAACTCTCCAACGAAGTCCTCTACATCTTGAAGCAACTGCTCTTTTTCATTGTTTTCTTCCTCTGTGCCCGACCTGTTAAACAAAAAGTCGGTATGTGACAGATAGAATGCCGATGAAATATTGCAAAGGTTGTGTTATCTAAAACTCATTTTGGCTCTACTTTTTGCCAAAAAAGGCCATTTGTGAAGTTAAGATTTTTTATTTGAAAAAAATGTGTAATAATTATTTTTACACAATAAACCTTTTCAAGATTTGGTTCGGATTAAATCATAAATTGTTATATTCCACAGTCCACAGTTTCAGCATGTGATCGACATGCTCTTTTATATCACGTATTTCGTGCCACAATTTTGCGTAGTGTCAATAAATCGTCGTTTATTGAAAAGCGGAGTCTTTCTTTCGACATGTTTTTCTTTTATCTGACCGAAGCGACGTCCGACATAAATCGTCGTTTAAAGCGGAGATTATTTCAAACTGTTTGTCGACCGACATCCGACATCAAAAAAATTTGAGGTTAGAAAACTCACGCTAAACGTTACGCTAACAAAGGTCAGAGAGCGGAAAACGGTAACGCTAAACTCTTACGCTAACCGCAGAGCATGCGCAGAAACATCATCACGTGACTTTAGCGTTTACCGTATGCTACGGACCGATCTGCAAAATCCCCGTATTGTCTACTATAACTTTTTATTCTAATCATTGAAAAACTAATATATAGGGTGACAAATGGTAGAATATTAAGGGTTGTAAATGATCAATGTGAATCATGTTCAAAAGTTCGCTCATGATGTTTATGTACGCCTGATAATAGCGAGCTTCCATTTGTCATTTACAACTCTCTCTCGTTTAAAAACTATGGATGGCATGACGTTTTTTTTTTTTTTGTTCATACGCCACTGAATGTGTACGTTTATAGAGTCTGGATTTGAAGTCACTGTCAGTCCCGAAACCGAGCCTAAATCCAGGTGTGACTGTATTCACGTGTCAGTGTGGAGCTTTTGGAACTAATTACTCACCAGTTGCGCAGACTGTGTTTCTCAGCGCGAGTTACATAGATTCTATCTGGCACCGTGAGTTGCGTGCTTTCTTTTAGGACCCATCGAAAAATGCTCATTAGACCAAGTTATGAGGGTGGCAAATCGTCTCGTATTTCCTGACAATTTTTAGGAGAGGCGCTCTGCCATTTGTCACAATGTAAGCTGTTATCAGAACGATTCTGTCATAAACACATTGGAGATTCAGAAGTCCACGTCTGACTGAAAAAAAAGTCATCGAAGTAGGAGCCGGTGGAGAAGCCGCCACTGGTCTCTATAATTAATTTTAAAAATTTAGAATTTAGACTGATTCCGGAAAATCCGGGCCCCCTCAAAAACTCCGGGCCCGGGGACGATGTCCCCGTCGTCGTCCCCCTCTCGTCAGGCCTGGGCGTGAGATGTATAATAGTGGAACGGATGAGTTGATATGCATGATCTCATGCTTGGCAATATCAAGGGCCGTAATATCGTTCTTCGTTCATTGAACCACGCCAAACAAGTAGGACAAAACCGGAACGGGAAGCATCTTAGTCGCAGATACCTTGTTCACGCCGAAAGAATCGACGACCAATTCTGTCGGAGAAGATGCTTATATCTGCTTTGGAGAGACTCCTTCCCTGACGTGACGTCCAGAATGTGGTCTTGATGCCCGCCCAAGCATGTATAGGTCTCTCCAGTGTCAAGATATATAATAACACTTATATTTACAAGCTCAAGGTCATCGGGAAAGCCAGTAATCCTTTCTTCCTTCAGATTAATCTTGGCGCACTTTTCTAATCCAAAATTCATACCAATCTCTACTGTGTACTCCTTGAAGATATTTGAAGCAAGTTGAAATTTACTTGCGCCAGAAGCATAGATACCATCAGCAGAGGGCTGATGGTATCGCCCTGAAAGACGGCCCTCTTGAGGGTGATGTTTGTCACTGTCACACTATAATTTCCAGATGGGATAGTAAATCTATTTTTCCAAAGGGTCATAAATCTCTCTATGCATCTCACTATGTGTGGATCAACCTTGAAGCTTTCCAACAGACAGATGGTGAGTGTATGAGACCTTGAATCCAAAGCTTTCCGATAGTCAATCCAGGCCACTGGTAGGACGCGCTGATCAGCTGCTGCGTCTTTGCATACGCACCTGTTATTAGCCTGTAATTCCCTTGGTTGGATAAGTTACGTTTTTTTCGACAGGAATGTAGTGTGTTTTAACACTAGCCACTACGGAATGGGCGTTTCGAAAAAATATCTCTCCAGGAGGAAAACTGAAAAATTCGAAATTTCCAGGGTATTTAAATCAGTTCTTCCAATAATCACCATTTAAAATCTGTTTTTTTTTCGTAAAACAACGATTTGAAATTCTAGTAGGAACTCAATGACAGGTGTGAACGAATCCAAATCCGACGTGAATCTGAGTGCAATACGGCAAATCATTAAAACGGAACTCGACAAGCACCGCGACGAAATTAAACAAGATTTTGATCGTGTTGAAAAAACTATCGACACTTTCTCAACAAATTTGAAAACAGTCTCACACAAGATATCAGAAGTAGATGGCAGAGTCAGCACATTGGAGCGAAACATTGCAGCAATACAGGAGACAGTCTCTGAACTCGAGAAGAATCATGAGTACATGATCCAAAGCTTACTAATGAATCAGACATATATCATGATCGATCGATAAAATTAAGACCTCTGATCTCTCTGATTATTAGGGAGAAAATCGTATGACTCGTTAATTTCTTCCGTATTGGTCGCCACTCCCAGGGACTAGAAAAACCAAGGCCAATGGAGATAGTTCTCAAGGAAAACTTGGCGGCGGAGGAACTATTTCGAAGATTTTTGGAAGTGGAAAAAACAGAACAAGTTTAATAAGGAAATTTCCTGAATTATTGGACTATGATTGTTTTGTATTGACTGAAACGTGGCTTAGCGATAATGAACAGTCTTCGGAATTATTTGACCAACACATCTCCTCAGTTTTCCGTAAAGATAGGCACTGGGAAATTATACAAACAAGAATATTGAAGCAGCTTATCAAAATTACATAAATGATGCGGAAGAAAAAATTCGGGAAAATCCACAACAGATTTGGAATTATGTTCACCGTCTTCAGGAGGAATCTAGGATACCAAGAATTATGAGACATAACGAAAGTGAAAACACTGATCCTCGAAAGATTGTGGGCACTTTCGCGGAATAGTTCAGTAGTATATATGAAGGACATGCAAATAATAATACTAATCCTCCCTATGTCTCCAATTCTATTGCTTAATATGGATCAGAAAAATGATCGATATCGTGATTATTTTTCAGATACTATGAACACATCAACGATTCTAACTGAAAATGAGCTACTGGAAGCACATAAATCTCTGCCGAAAATAGTAAATCATGAAATATTACTTTATAAGTTTACAGAAATGGGAGTTCCTTTTAGAATTGTTAAACTACTCTCGTCGTACCTTACACCCAGGAACCATAGCGTAGATTACAATGGATATGCATCACAACAATATGTGCTCTAAAAATCACTTAAATACATACATAGATAAACGTAAAGTAATTAGCTTCTGTCGATAAACTGAATCAATCATATTCGATTAAAAAATTAATGATATTAGCTTACAGAGAGTAGATTCAACATTAGACCAGTGTATCATTTATGATTATAGACTACAATTTGATGGACAAATCAGAAATTTGCTTAGCTCTGCAAAACGGGTCTTAAGATGTATAATTCGCACAAGCAAACCGTTTAAAAATATTGACACAATTCAATTACTGTTCAAGGCATCAGTAAGATCGAGGATGGAATACGCCTCAATAATCTGGTCACCCTATTATGCTAATTCTATAGGAGCACTTGAAGGCATTCAGAAGAAATTTCTGAAATTTATGATGTGGAAGGCGGATGGGAGTTACCCTGAGCGGGGATCGGAATACACTAGCCTCTTACAAAAATTTCAAGTTTTTTCTTTGGAAAATAGGAGAATCTATGCTATAATCTGCTTTTCAATTAAATTAGTAAGATGTCACATAGTGTGCCCGTCGTTGCTGGGGAGTCTAACATTCCGTCTTCCTCAATACGAATCCACATCACGAGGCCTGTTCTATCTACTGAAGCTTGATTCGAATCTCACTCTAACATCACCAATATTCAAAATGAGTCATAGTGGTAACTATCTTACTGAAATACAGAATATTGATATCTTTAACGATCCGCTGCCTGTTCTCTTGAAAGCTGTATCGGACCACATACAAAATTGGTAAAACTTGAAAAAGTTTCAATATCTTAAACTTCATGTAAAAACTATATGTATATGAAGGTATTGACCCTTTTATTGGTACTTTGTACTGTTGGGTTTCTATAAAGTATATAAAATCAAATCAAGATTAATCGGATATTAAATCTTGTCAGAAACTGTAGATGAATTGGAATAGCGAGCTAAAATATGAAGTGAAGATAATATGAAGGAATGTAAAACATGCATTTCTTAATCCTGTTGTGATTTCGGCTACAGACAATGTACACGCACGATGCACTGATCATTTTGAATACCTAGGTGTCAGTAAGGTACTAAAAGCACCTCAAAAAGGAGTTCATCAAAAACCTTTCGCTTTGTAAGAAACTTTCTAGAAATCAGGAAGTAGGCGACTAAAAATCTGTAGAATGACAGATGGTAGCTGATCGAGCTAACCGACCTGACAGCGTTATTCATGAGAAAAAAAGCGGAAGTGTCTTCATCATCGATATTGCTTGCTACTGAATTGGGAATTGCAGGCAATCTAGACAAATAAGATTCGAAAGTATGGGGAGCTCAGGCTAAGTTGTATCGAATATTTTGAACATCTAGGAGTTTGAAGTCTACTGACACCAGCTCAGAAAGCTTCAGAAAGCTTCCTGGACCATCAGGAAGTTGGCGACTAAACACCTATGAAGTGGCAGATGGTAGCTCTAAAAGCATATTATCTCCCATCTAGCTCTTCTTTTTCCTGAATCGCCTAACCTCTCTCTTCGTATTGAAACCTTTTTCTGACCATACACCGCTTTTTAAAATTGCTTAAAGACTCGGAATTAGTTCACTTTTTCTAATAGAGCCAATTTGTCCTAAATAAGCAATTCAATATCTCGGGAAACTTATTTCATTTTTTTTTTCAAACTGAAAATTGAACTTTTTACGGAGATCCGAAAATGAGCATGTTCCAATTGTAGGTTCGTATCACTCCGAGATTGTAAACTCAAGAATATACTGATGTGCTTGAAACTACTTTCAAGCTGATGGATTTGTTTATAATGAGGTCAAAAAAGATTCTAAGAATTGAATTGATTGAGAAGTATTTTGTTTACGTAAATGAAAAAATCTTAGCGATATTGCTAGGAACATTGTAATTCTCACAAATAATTGTTATATATGAATTCTTTTATAGCGCAGTTTTAAAGATAGAAATATTTTATTTTCTACGACATCATTGTATTTCATCTCAAGGATGATACCTGATTACGAAATTACCAAATATGTCCCCATGAGCGTTATTTCGTAAAAAAATAAGCTCATGTTTGTTTAATTAAGAAATTCCGATTCGCTTGCAAAGAACTTTCTTCAAAAACCCCGAAACATGTCAAATTTTTAAATAAAAATGAAAAAAGGTGACATATGTTCAATGTATTACGAGGGGATTACTTCGAAGAACATAAAATAAATTTGGAAGAATAATGCGCTGTTCGTGTTTTATTTAAAAAGTCTTACGTGTTTTATTTTTCGAGGCTTCAATTTAGTAGGAGTCATCCATATACCACGTGCACATTTTTCTTGTGGGTGGGGGGGCAGAAGGTGGAAAAGTGGGAGTCAGCAAATAAAAATTATATAAGTTGAATATGTAGAAAATTACATTTCTCGCTAAATCAGTATCATATACTGTCATCTCATCTACTCCACTAATCAGAAATGAAGATCATCGCCGGTATTCTAATCCTCGCTCTTGCCGTTTTCCTTAATTCTATGGGTAAATGAATAATAATTTAATATAACATTTATCATTCAAGTACACTAGAAAACAAAGACAAATCTTTTTTTTCTCACGCATTTTTAAGAATTAAAATACAATACTAATGTTAATATAAAATATAAGTATGTTGTATCTATCTATTTCATTTAAAGTTGCAGTCACGAGATTCCGCATACATTTTTTAAGAAGGTATATTAATTTTCAAGAATAAAGTTAACTTTATACCAAATAGTTGAATTTTCTACCAATAAAATTAATTTTATACCAATCAAATTAATTTTATACCAATGAAATTTATTTTATACCTGAAGAGACGAACTTTTGACGTAACGGTTACATCACTCTTCTTCATTTGAAAAAGTTGTTTCTAGCAAAAATGCTGTTAAATGATTTGAAAGAAATTCTCTTCTTTTTGAAATCAAGGTGTCACATTATTAATATTTTTGTTGAGAAAGGCTTTATCTAACTTATAACCTTGGACGAATTTCAATTACCAAAAAGTCTTGCCTGAAAAATGTTTGCTAGAGATACATTAATCCATTTGCTCTTTATACATTATTTTATTTTCTGAATTTCTTAATTCAGAATGATGTAATTACATACGTTCACTTTAATTTTATGAGAAAGATTTTGTGACACTAATTGAAATGTTCTTCGTCTGGGGCTACTTCGATCACTTTTTTGCAAACAGGATATTAGGGCGAAATTGGACAGAAGTTTTTATTTATTTGTAGCGAAGTAAAAAAGCGTGTTGGATATCCAATCGGAATTAAGCAAAAGCCTGAGAAGATCATAAGAGTGGTTTAACCTTCAGGTTACCTTCGCAGGTCATTTTGATATAGAGGTAACAGATCAAATATGAACCTAAAATGTCCTGCTCATTCAGAATCCGACATCAAAAACGCGTTTCCATTCGATAAACAGAAGTTAACCTTGAAATGACCTTTACCCTGACATCGTAGAGTCAAATGGACCCCGCTTCAGATTTAGCGACCCCAAGAACATAAATAAATCGTGATTTTCTCCGCTTAACGTTTTTTCCCCCAATTTTACTCGGAAATAACCTCGATCCAGACCTAATGGAGTCAAACGGACCCGGGATTCAGATTCGGCATCCCCGAACGCGTGTAGGAATTATTTGGCAAACTTTGATTTCACAATTTTCTTACCTTATCACAGAATTATCATCAGGTATGCCGCCAAAAACCAGAGACTTTCTGACCAATTTTGGAATGAGTAACGAACATGCGAATGATCAAGGTATGTAGTTCTAGTACAAATACAAATTCGTAAGCAAAGTGTCAATTAATGAAAAAGAAATAATTTAAAACAATTAATAAAAATAAATAAATAATTAATTTAAAAAAATATATCAACGTTCTTTAACAATTGTTGATCTTATCGGCCAGAGAATATTCTACATTTATGGAACTTTGTTTCTCACGTTTTGAAGATAAATTTTTGAAAAAGTATACCAGAACGGAATTATTGTTCCTTATTGAGCAACTTTTTTTAAGGCTCTCCCTCTTTTTGATCGTGTCGTTTCATACGATATTCATAAAATATATAGAAAGTATTTATTGTAGGATCATTTCTTTTCATCTGAAAAAAAATATCTTGCTACAATATATATTTTTTTAAACTTGTTCTCGTGTGAACCCAGCTTTTCATCATTAGCTATGGACGGAGTCAAGTACCTAATGAGATGAGGATGTTATAAATTAATATAATCTATAATTCTGTTTTTAGTAGCTTGCTTTCTGATGGTCTAGAAAGTTTATTACAATCCGACAGGTGTTTAATATAACCGCCTTCTGAGCTGCTGCTCAAAAGACATAATTGTCTTTACTTCAGGCCTTAGCTCGCTATACTTGTTCTAACCCGAAATCCATGCGGATATCATTGGAGAACTGTTTTGTGACATCGATCACTAAATGTGTTTTCTTGGAAGAAACCAGCCGTAATTCGTGTTAATCTAGTTATCATTGGTTGTTCATGATCAAAAAACTTGATTTTTGCACCTCAAAGCATCATCGTACTTGTAGTCAAAGTATGCCGTGTACAAGTTTCTTCGATATTTACGAATTTTCGTTATAGCAACAGCACCTATGGTTACTAGACTGTGATGATGACTGTAAAGCATTTATAAATAGTTGGAACATAGGCTATTGGTCAAAATTCAGATAAATAACAAGCGTCTACTTTTTGAGGAAATATATACGTAGTACCTTCGAGCATAAAGCGTGGCATCAGATCTGGGTATTCGATGATTTTCTAAAAACACCTTGCGAACGCAGAATGCACACTCGTCAGGTACTTGTGCCAGAAGTTGTGCACCATGTCCGGACCTGGGGCTTACCAGTTACTAACCCTTTTTAAAACCGTCGAAGCATCTGAAGCTGTGTAGTTGGTTAGCTCCATGGCTGGGTTATTGCTTGCTCTTGCTTCCTCTAGTTGCAGCCACGCAGTGTACAAACTGTCTACCAATTGGAGGACTTTGGTATCTTGATGATTATTTTGCTTTAAACTCAGTTTGCCATAGAACCATCGTAACAAAATCAGAATAACATTATTTAAAATAACCGAAGAAAACTATATGCAATTTCTTCTTTTGGGTAAAATAACCTTAAGTCTTTTTATGCCAAAATAAATTTGATAACAGCATTGTAAGCAGTTGAGAGCAATGTCAATAACTAGACTGACGGTTACAAAAACATGTACAATTTATGATATACCAATATACGATTGTTTGTTTTAAGAAAAATTCACACATCTGTTCCTTGTTGTAGAATTAGGTTCTTGTTCTTCTACCCGATCTCCTCCACGTGCTGAACCTCCTCTTCGTATCAAGTCCCCGTCTCCGCTTCGTGTCAGGTCCAGGTCTCCTCTCGCCACGCATCCTTCTTCTCTCATACTTGGATATACACCTGAGGAACTTAGATCTGTTCGACTTATTTCCCACAACAATCCGACTCAGATATTTGAACTTCGAAGATACACTTTTCCTTCCGATAAACCAATTCGATTAAAAATCCAATACAATGTCCTCAGTGCCATGCCAGCCGAAGAACAAATTGTACTATCAACCCCCAATGGTGATGTCTTTGCAATATTCGATAAAACGAATATTCGCAACCAACAAATTTTTCGTGGAATATATTTTAATGTTACTCAAAGGGGAAAACGAGCGAAAATAAATATGGACAGTGGCGCAATTAAAGTATTGACACCAGAAGAAAACGCAAAATGCCCGATAGGCACTAAGAACTCAATCACAAAGTGTTTTACAGTATTTCGGGTGTAAATCACAATTCTTCACTACGGAAATTCGATTTCAAAAATCTTATCAGTGTTACCAATATTACTATTTTTATTAATGTTAAGTTCACCTGTTGATTCTTTCAATTATAAAACCGTTTGATTTGGTAGACTCAAATAATGAAAAATCAGAAGCATTTGGAATAAATTGTGAATTTTACGATTTTAATCGTTCCGTTTGAACACTTTTTAATTTGTAATTTAAAATTGTGATTACAACTGCTCGGTCGATTAAGACTGCTCGCATGAAAATGGACTCTCGTCCCTAGTTTGCCTCTTCGCGCTCAATTGAAGTATGTCCAAAATGCTTATTTTTCTGTATTATGTTGAACCCTGTTATATTAAATAAATGTGTTATTATATCTGTACACCGGGAAATTATCACCTCTCAAATTAACGTCCGGTTATACATTTAAAACATGCGTTAAGACGTTTGCATTTCTTCACTTGCGACAGTACATAAAAGGTCATCACGTAATATAATTCTAACTTTATCTAATAATTATATTATGATTCTCACTGTTTCAATTAATAATTGCAGTAATTTCGAGAATAAATGTCGGGGAAAAATATTCTCAGAAAAAAAAACTCAAAACTTGCTGAGCCTAAAAATAATAATAGCTCAAAATTCTCAAATTGGTCATCTCGTATTATAACTCTTGGACGACGACTTATATATTGCAAAACAATTACAAATTCGATTCTTAATCATTATTATTATATTTTAGTAGCCCTATGAAATAGGCAGAAAATCCAGAAGCTCGATAATGGTGAGTTTGCCGAAGACGAAGAAGCAACCCTGAATCACCTGATGGAAGTTCACTTCCCGGGTTTTCAGCGATTCCGAACCGAGCAAGAAGAGGAAGGCCGTGGCCGTGGGGTGGAAAGGGCCAACTGGAATTTTGCCGCTAAGGTCACTGATTACAAAAAGGTATTTTTCAGACCCAGACTCAGTATAATGTCTAGGAGTGATCCTGGATAGCAAGCTGGACTGGGACGAGCACCTGGAGACCCAATGCAGGAAATTCGTCATGACTTTTTGGATGTGCAGGAGAGCCTTTGGGTTGACAATCCAGGATAAGCTGCGAAGAATACAAACGCTATCATTTAGAGGTTTGACTGGGGCAATTAGGACTACGTCCACAGCAGCAAGAGCAAATAGATGGAATCTACGGACTAGACACTCTAGGATCTCGATTGATAAGAATGCACTGCCGATTCTACAGATGAGGCAAGATAAAATAAAAAAACGGTTGAACTTCGCCAAATATTATCGCGTCTGCATCCCAAGCAGGGATCTGTGGAAAGCAAACGGTAACCCGCTCCTACAGGGGCAAATCTGGTATACAGATGGAAGAGGAAGGGTCAGGAGCAGGAATTTTTGACAGCAAGAGAGGGAAAGGGATCGGGATCCCACTTGGGCGACACGCTACTGTTTTTCAAGCGGAGGTCCTGGCCGTCCTTCGCTGCGCCGAAACAATAATAGAGGAAAACGCTGCTGGCCGACAGATTACGATCTGTTCGGACAGCCAAGCGACACTAACTGCAATAGGGGAACCAGACATAACATCAAAACTGGTTTGAGAATGCAAAAAGGCATTAAACGAACTTGCAGAAAGGAACAAAGTGGCTCTCATGTGGGCCCCTGATCACACAGGGATCAAAGACAACGAAAAAAGGAATCAGTTGGCAAAACGCGGTGCAGCGAGTGGGCACATAAAACCGGTACTGGGAATAGCGTCTTGCTGTGTCGGAATGGCCATTAAAAGCTGGATCGGAAAAAACACCGGGAATGCTGGGAACAAACCCAGGGTTGCCGTCAGGTGAAAGCCATCCTGGGGTATACCTAGAGGATGGGCAGAGCTAGGGTAATCCTGTGTTTACCTAAGAAACATATAAGGACAGTGGTACGGACCCTAACAGGGCACAACCACTTGAAATACCATATGCACAAAATGGGCTATGACTCCACGACAGGGTGCATGAAATGCGGCAGGGATGACGAAACATCCCTGCATGTATGATGCCAGTGCCAGGGGAGCTCACCATGGGCTTCCCGCCCATATTAGAGCTAACTAACTACTCTATGAAATATATACACAACGTTGGAAATTTGGATGTATTAACTATGGATACTTATTAATTTGATGAAATTATTTTTGGAGCAGCTCTAATACTTTACTGACACCTAGGTATTCGATGTGTTCAGTACATCTTGCGTGTACACTTTCTGTAGCCGAAATCACGACAGGATCAACAGATGCATATTTCACATTTCATCATAATGTCTTTACTTCATGTCTTAGCTCGCTATACATAGGGATCTTGGCTGTATAGTTAGCCTGAAATATAAAACTCCGTTTGGATGGTACTTCCCCATATAGGATTTAATCTTTGTTTTCTCGGAAGATCATTGCAATTTGTTTAAAGAAAGGCATCCATTCTGTTTAGAGTCCTAGGCTTAGCACATGTTGTTGATGTATGGTGCCCGCCACATCACTAGATCTGTGCGTGTATTCTCGTTGAGCCATTGGGCGACAACCTTCAATAATGTGCTATATGAATTTTTTGTCATCTCCACATAATCGGCGGCGTTCAGCCACGTCTTGATGTAACACATGGTTGCGATTATTTTAGGTGCTGAGAACTATTTACTGAATCACAGTGATGAATTATTTTCTTTCTGGAAACAGAGCGCCCTTTTTCAGCGAAATATTGGATGCTTCACTATCCTCTTCAGGTTACTCTAACGTTTCGGGATGCTCGCTGTGGATAGCTTTTTGTCTCCATTTCGTTTCAAATTCCTCAATGGTTTCTGCCCTGATATTCAGGGCTTTCAGTGAGGCCACTTCCAAGGACATATAATTGACATCGGCTTCACAGACAATGTTGCAGTTGCTTGACATCTACAACGCCTAATTGGTGTGGTTCATTCAACGCTTGGTTATTCCAAAGATTCTGTTCAAACTTTTAAGTTCAGTTGAGAGAACTTTTCAGAACCGATCTAAGTCTTAAATCATTCGGTCGATTGCGCGCGCCATGAGCTAATAATTGGTGATAGCGTGGGACCAACGGAACTAATATATTCATTTCGGCATCTGTACCAATGGACTTCTTACTCGACCGTCTACGAGGGAGAAGGCTCTCATGGTCTCTCGTTATTCTACCTGTCATTGAAGACAAAATATTGAACGAAATGAGCGACATTCGAAGGACGCCACCCTCAACGGATTCTCCTGGTTCAATTGAAACTTCCGTCCATTAAAATATCAAATTCGTGATAGTTGTCACGACTCTGCACTCCATTTAAGGATGGAGACCTTGTTGTGCATGCTTGCATCGTGAATTTTGGATGAAGAGTTTGTGGGGAATTTCCAAACTGAAGGCTGTAAATTTGCTTCTCGTAACGAGCTTGCACCCAATTTGGATATTGGGACCAAGTTGTGCGAATACATTTACCAAATGATTTATTATTATTAGTTCTGGGTTAAGACCTTAGCAGCCCCTGACGCTTGGGTAATCCCGTTGCGTCCCTTTGTGAGCCTAAGAATGACTCCATAGCCCTCTCCATAGGGAAAGGACCGCAGCCACGCTATTGGCTAATATCTCCAACTCACTGATAAAATAATTACCTGTGAGTTTTAGACGTTTTCCCGCAACCGCAGGGCAGTAACAAAGGATGTGAGTAGATGTCTCATTATCCTTTCCGCACAGACGACAGAGGGAACTTTCTGCAAGCCCTATCTTATGTCTGTGATGCCCTAACTTCCCATGTCCTATGAATAGTTCTGTTAGGACTTTGATTTCATTCCTCCCGAGCTTGAGTATTTCCCTAGCTCGGTTGGAGTTAAGCTTTGAGCCCAAGAGTGTTTTGGCCTGTCTGCAATCAGAAACCAAGTCCCACTCACTCTGATGTTCCTCAGTCAGCCAACTGTTAATTACTTCAGTGACTAACCTGCTGGAAATACCTACCACTGGCTCAGGTCCAGTAAAATTTCTTCCTGCTGCTAGCTTGGCTAGCCTATCTGATATCTCATTGCCCTTGATACCACTGTGTCCAGGGATCCATAGCAAAGTGACTCGGTTTTCGGTCGCTAACGTATTTAGTGCTTCAAAGCATTCCCATACTAATAGCGACGTAGTCGTTGTTCCATTCAAGGCCAATATAGCAGCCCTGCTGTCTGAGCAGATACGGATGTTCCTTTTATCGCCGTACTCCCTTGCCTTGTAGGCACACTTGAGTATGGCCATAATCTCAGATTGTAGGACTGTGGCGTAGGACCCCATCTCAATTGCGAAGCCCATTCCATTCCTTCTACGATATACGCCGTCTCCTGCATTCTCCTCGTACCTGGAGCCATCTGTACACCAGTTGTCTCCATCACAGGGCAGGTATGCGCCCCCGTTAACCCATTCCTGCTTCGTGGATAGGCTAACTCGATACTTCTTATCGAAGAGGTAGCGAGTAACCATTTTGTCCCTGGGCATTTTCAGGGTCAGCCTTCTCGCGATATCGATTCGGATCTTCACTGCTGTCGAGATCCTTTTGTCATTCACCAAATTCAGCCTCCAGGCCGCCTTCGCAGCCATGGGCTTGATGGTAAGATGGAGGAGCTCTAAGCCTATTAGTGCCCCCAGTGCCATCGTATCAAAAGATAATATACTGAAAAATTTTCTGTAGCCCAGAAGTATTTTGAAAATTAACCTTCTTCAACCATTGTTTGCTATATTGAGTAGTTTATTCTTCAAAACAATTTTTGACGATGGGGTACATATGACCCCAGTGTGGCAAGTAGTTTACATTTCTTAGGGTAACCAAACTAAAATAATGATAAAGAATACAATTTTTACTTAATTTTCCAATATATGAATTAACACGCCCGGTTCGAGGTACAAAAAGTATTAGAACCTAATCTAATATAATAAAATTCAACATAATACAGAAAATGACACATTATTGATACACTGTGTTCGAGCGCGTAGCGCGAGACAATTGATGAGACTGTAATTGTTAGGGCCACAGAAGAATGAACAAAATCAGGGTGGTCATCTTAGTCGAGGAACAAATTTATCAGGCTTTGCCCTGACAGCCTAGGTGCTCCGGAAACGTATAACAAGGGAGAGATACTCTCTGGCGAAGGTAACCGTCTGAGGAGTGAGAAGATTATTTCTCAAATAGCGACAGGGCGAAATGATTTTGACGTAAGTTTTCATGGGGTAAGACACAACGGGCCTGAGGTATCCTTTACGCTACTAGAGACGGAAGTAGGGCGGAATGTGAGGTTCCAAAGAAGCGCGGGAAGACAGAAGAAGCGGACACTTTCGAGTCTTTGAACTGCGAGTGAGTGGGTAAAGAAAAGAGTGAGGACAAGTAGGAAAGTGATTCTTGCAAAAGAGTCATAAAATAGGGAAGATCAAAAGTCATACTGTAATACATGAGAGTAATCGAATTGAACTCTGAGAGCACAGCATGGGAGACTCGTGGAAAAGACCCAGGCCATGTTCCACAAAATTGAATTAAAAATTCTCTCAGTGTTACTCAATTCTGAGCCACGACTTAAAACAAATATTTGATTTAAAATTGAACAAGTTAAAAATTGAATATCTTAGACTGATACAGAATAGGATTAGGAATTAAGTAAAAGTGTTTTACTATTGAACATATTTAAAATCGCCTAGAAATTAATATTATTATTCGTTATTAATGTTCTAATTAAAGACGCTCTACATTCTTTATTGTATAAGGCAGCTGTCGTGCCAAAAATTACGTTTCTGAGAAGAAAAATTTTTTCCATGATTTGAAGCATTGAGATGCTACCATTGCTCATGTTTTATGAATGCTGAATTTTAATCAATCATGGCTCATACTTTCGGGGAAAACATTATCCAAAACTATACGGTTTTTCAATTCTTTAAATAGTCATAAATAGTCATCATATATAGTTATTTTTTTATAAAATCTGTTCCCAACCAAATTGTTTGAACTAGGATTCATTTATTAAAACCCGGTCATTTTTTGAAAATTGGTACAAAGCGACAATAAAATAAAATTCAATTGCAAAGCTCAGAAAAACTTAAAAAATGTTAGAATGGCAAATTTTCTAACTAGAAAATTTCAGAATTACGCATTGTGAACTGAATGATTTCATAATCGAAAAAGTTAACAGTTTGTGGTTCACACACGATATACTCGAAAACTTCTTGCGATTGAGATTTTATTGTTTAATAGACATTCCGCGATTTCTTCTGTAGTCAATACTTCGACCGCGCCGCTGTTTATGTTTATTTTAGCCCGCTTAGACCGCGAACAAATAGGTATGTATATTCCACGAAAAGTCACTAGATTTTGTGTGTTTTTCTCCAATATTGCACAGACATCACCATTTGAAGTGGATAAT
This sequence comes from Andricus quercusramuli, assembly GCA_932178445.1. Taxonomy (NCBI): domain Eukaryota; kingdom Metazoa; phylum Arthropoda; class Insecta; order Hymenoptera; family Cynipidae; genus Andricus; species Andricus quercusramuli. Next base: position 73,372 of record CAKNXH010000372.1, read on the forward strand.
ACAATTTGTTCTTCAGTTGGTATGGGTATAAGGACAGCATTTTTGGTTCTCAATTGAACTGGTTTGTCAGGAGGAAAAACGTATCTTCGAAGTTCAAATATCCGATTCGGATTGTTGCGGGGACTAAGTCGAATAAATTCAAGATCTTCAAATCTATATCCAAGTACGACAGGGAAAGTTCGTCTGAGAGGGGGAGACCTGGACCTGGCACGTAGAGGTGGCTTAACAGTTGTTGTAGACCTGGCAGAAGAATAAGGTAAGGCAAGAGAAAGAGTCGTATCTGGAGAATGTCTGCCATGAGAAGAAGTGGAAGGTCCATCACGAGAAACGCCAGGAGTAGGTTCGGCATTTGGCCAACACCTGGACTGTAAACTTAATTCTGAAACAAAAAATACAGGATTACATTTATTTAAAGCACCAAATCATACGTTGAGACATTGCGAGTTGTAAATAAGGCTGTAATTAAGGGCTGGCTAATCTGGACGAAAAAGTTGTAGCTTTTGATGTTTCTGCAGTAAACCTGAAAATCTCGTTTTTTAGAAAACAATTCTGTTTTAAGTTCATCTTATAAATTTATCTTCATGTTACTTGGGATTCTACCGAATTTTAAGCAAAAACAAGTTCAACATGAGATCTATTCATAAAGGGACAAATATATTTTTTAACGAAATATTTATCAAAAATATCTCCTCATTAACGCGCGGCTTTCTTATGCACGCGTATGTAAGAAATCAAAGCGTTCACGTGGAAATGCATCATTTCCTGTTAGAAATAATTGAAATTTTTACAGAAAAAATAATTTGAAGCAGAAATTGGATCAAAATGATATGAAACGCTTTTATAAAGATTTAGTGTTTTTCATTTGATCAGAAAATTGAGCTTCAGAATGATCCGATTCTCAATATCAATTCCCTTCTATGAATTTTCATGGATAGCAACAGTCAAGTAGTTACTTCTTATATTCCTCAACCAATTCATTGAAGTCTACATGCACATTGAAATTTTCAAACAGAGTTTTTTTCCAAATTAGGTACTTTCTATGTTGCAAAATTCTGATTTTAATCTCAAATTAAGTTTTCAAATTCTGCAGTTAGTATTAATGAAAGAAATAGGTGCATTTTTTGTGCTAGCCGATTAAAAGAAATAATCTTCGAAAAACAATAGGGCTAAAGCTTGCTTTGAAAATTAAATTGCTCTATTTCCAATGAAAAGGACATGAAAAAGGATCAGCTTCAATTAGGTCTTTACATTCTTATCATTTACGATTGAAAAAGTATCATAATTGTCTCATACTTATACTTCATAAACCAAAATCGATTAATATTAGATAATAATGAATATTATATTACTATATTTACCAATAGAATTGAGGAAAACGGCCAAGGATGAGACCAGGGTACATACAGTCCTCATTTTTTATAATTAAAGAAAGAACTGATTGAAATATCAACGAAGAATTTCATTAAAAACATAACTGATAAGTATACTTCTGCTTCATCAGCTTATATAATATGCACTTTAATTGTTATCTCTTTGATGAAGGTCGTAAAGCTTGTCCTTATGAGCCATTTACATTTGATATGAGTCAGTTTCTGGCAAAAAAATTTGGTTATAAATTGCATGAAATTTAAAACTTAATGTAACGAAGAAAAATTACCTCAGACATTTTCAACAGTAATTAAATGTTTTCTTATTAATGAAGGCGAAGTATGTTGTAAACCACAGTTACTCATTCCTGCATCCTGAAATATAGTAATACATACGGTGCCGTTCTGCCCCAGACGTGATGTTGCACTATTCAATTAATTTTAATACATTTATAACACAGTAAAAGTAATTTAATTTAAAAGTAATTTAAAGCACAGTAACAGTTTTTGTCGATAGCAGAGGGTAAACCGGGTTTAATGGCGCTTCAATGCCTTTGGTGAGATACCTCGATCCTTCGTCTACAATTTCATGTCGTTTGAAGCAGTGTGGTGTAATTTTTGCGGTCGCCATGCAGCGAAAAGTTAAGAAATCGATTTTTTCTATTTCTCGGAATGGTGGTCCTAAGCCGGCACCCCCAGGTCCTAAGTCGCTACATAATTTTTTCTGCGGAAATGCAAGAACAAGGGCAAGCTATGTAACTTCCAGAAGGAAATGGTCAAATTTAAACTATTTACAAAGCAAAAACATGTAGAGGATAGAATCAGCAGAAGTCAATAAGAGCACACAGAAAATAAAAGTACACCTACCAGAGACAAGCAACCTGCATTCAAAACACAAACAGACGAAAAACAAAACCATCAAGAGACGAGTGCCATGGAATTGAAATAAAATGACATAAAATAACACACAAATAGCAAAAAAAGCGACAAAAAAATTTACCGACTCAGGAAAACCTGTATGGTGCCGACTCAAGACCAATACGAATGTTTACGCATGTCATGCTGATATGCACACGAAACAAGCGAAAGCACATAGAAAACAGAAACCAACGCACTTAGTCGATTGAACTTTTCAAAATATTTAGATACCTGCAGCAGCTACACAGAAATGGAAGAAAATGGAATTTCGTTTGCACGACAAATTTATACTCCGCCCATGCTGTCAAGCGAAAACTAGAGTAACAATTATGGTTAAGCCGACCCGTTCGCCATCTTTGAGAAACACGATGGTTCCGGCTCAACACACAGTGCCGCTAGGTATAAAATAAAATCAAAGGGAGTCATCTCAGAATGCTGCTCATCTAGGCCCTGCTCCCATAATCCCACATCTAGCAATGAATCAATTGAAGCCACAATGCCTAAGCTACTACAAAATAACCTAGATGACATTAAGGAACAACTTTCAAAAAACAAAAGTGATCTCGAAGGCTCTACTCAACAGTTATCAAGTAAATTGGATGTTGTTTCGGATTGTCAAAAAGCTTGTCTCGCTTGGATAATGTAGAGACAACTCTAACGGACATGGAGAATATAAATTCGACCCCTGAAACAAATGGTATAGTAACAGAAGTTCTTGAACACCAAAATAGATCTAAAAACGTCATTTTTATAGTATACTTGAATCTCTTGCTACTACTGCGGAAATGAGAATTGCAGCAGATAAGAGCATACTCTCGAGCATTTTTGAAAAAATGGTCACATCATTAGAGGGTTTAAAAATCTTCAGAGTGGGGGCGAAATCAGAAACATCTAGCCATCCAATCAAAGTCGTTTTTAATGACACTACCTCTGCTAGCAAGTTTCTGCGTAACAAACACAAGTATGACGGACCATACACTTTCCACGCTGACCAACCATTGCTGAAAAGAAACTATTTGAAGAAAAAAAAACAGGAACTGCAGGATCTTCGCAGTAACGGCCACATGGACAAAACCATCGATTTTTTAATGGAATTCCTAAAATCGTTGACATCCGTTCCTCCAAGAAATTAAAAGCTGAAGAATGCCACACTGGAAACGGCTGATGTCTCGTCGACTACTGAAATCACCGTGTATTCCCAGAATGTACGTGGACTTCGTACTAAGTTAAGTGAATTTTGCAACTCAGTCATTTCATCGTCGACTAATTGGAACGTCATAGCTCTGACTGAAACTTGGCTGCATCCATGCATCAATGACTTTGAGCTGGATCTTAACAACTATTGTATTTTTAGAAGACAGAGATGCATTTTCTAGAGTACATGTAAGAGGTGGGGGTGTACTAATTGCAGTAAGCAAAAAACTATGTAGTAGCATAATCTCAATTTCAGATAAATCTTTTGACAAAATTTTTGTTAAAATACAGGCTGCTTACAAGGAATATATAATAAGCTCCGTGTACATTCTTCCAGATTCTTCGTATGATATCTATTTAAAACATACAACCACGAAAGGAAGCATAATTAGTAAGTTTCCAGATGCTAACGTTTTGGTAACGGGTGATTATAATTTACCCGGCATTTGTTGGTTCAATGACGAGATGGGAGTTTCAATGGAGTCATTACATCCGGTTCATAACGTCCTTTCGGCCGCTACTGAATTAGTTGCTAACATTTTTGGATTTTCAGATTTAAATCAAGTGAATGAGTTCATAAACGTGTTTCACCCTCCTCTAAATATTTACATTAAACAATCAGAATCACTTTCGAAAGTGACTGATTTTTTTATTCTTGATTTTGAGAATTCAAATTACACAGCGATTGACATTGAGACGTCTATTAAACATTTCTACTATCACCTACATTTTGCGATCCAAAAGCATGTTCCTGAGAAAAAAGTTTTCTTCTCTGCGTATTCTAGATGGTTCAACTTAGAATTGAAAAAATTGATTTGCCAGAAAAAAATTTCACATAAAAAATGTAAGCAGAGCCAAACTTTGATCGATTATGAATCGTTTAGTTTGTTAAGATCGGAATGTAATCGTTTAAAAGCTAATCCATACGCTAACTACATTAGCAAAATAGAAAATAATATCGAACAGGATATTGGGGTCTTCTGGGGCTTTGTAAATAATAAACGTAGTGGGTAAATGGTTCCTAACAATCTAATTCACAGCGATACGAGTGTCAATGGCACAGAAATTTCAAATACCTTTGCTGGATACTTAAAATCTGTTCACGTCGAAAACGCACTTCTGAAACCTCTAATTATTGAAATGCATAATGATGTAATATATAATTCAGAAATAACTTCACGACAAGTATATGATGAAATCGCGAATCTTGACCCGCATAAGGGCGCAGGAGCAGAAGGAATACCTCCTCGGTTTTTTATCGAATGCAATCGTGTTCTTTCGGAACCACTGACTTTACTCTATAATAAATCCCTAAAATCTGGAGTTTTCCCTGAACGTTGGAAGTCCTCAATAATAATTCCCGTCCACAAAACGGGCTCCCGCCAACATGTACAGAATTATAGGCCAATTTCCATATTGAATGTTGCTTCGAAAATCCTCGATAATATTATGGCTGATCGTCTTCAGTATTATTTTAAAAATATTTTCATTGAGGAACAGCACGGTTTTCGCCCAAAGAGATACACAGTAACATTAGATTACGGCTTAAATCAAGAGATGCTAAAATGGTTTGGGAGCTACTTGAAAGACAGATCTGAGTATGTGAAGCATGGTACTTTCGAATCTAACTATTATTATCCAGCCTCGGGTGTCCCTCAGGGTTCTCATCTGGGACCAGTATTATTCCTTATCTACATTAATGATATCATACACGTTATAAAATTTTCCCAATTTTTGTTGTACGCCGACGACCTAGAACTGTTCTGTCGAATAGGATCGATCGAAGATGCCATGCTTTTTCAGCAAGACTTGGACTGCATTATTCAATGGTGCTACGATAATGGAATGTTGATTAATGTAAAAAAGTGTCATGCTATCATCTAGTCTTGCAAAGCTCGAAATATTAATCACTGTTATCAAATTGATGGAACTGTCCTCCAAGTTGTAACGAGCATTAGTGACCTAGGAATCATGTTTAGCAAAGATCTTTCTTCCAATCAACAAGTTTACAGTGTTTTTCTCAAAGCATCAAAACCACTCGGTTTTATTCTCCGGGTATCTAGCGAATTCAGACAAATTTCTACTTTGAAAATGTTATTTACATCCTCAGTGCGTCCAATTTTGGAATATGCGTCGATTATCTGGGCTCCTTAGCAAAGACACCACAAAGAGAAAATTGAATCTATTCAGAAGCGTTTTATGCGTGCGGTAGCTTTTAAATTAAGGATACCAAAGGAGCCGGATTACTTAATTAGTGTTTCAGAGTTTTTACACCTTGAATCACTGGAGAGTAGAAGAACACAGACAGGTCTAATATTTCTGTACAAATTAGTGAACGGAATAATCGATAGTCCTGCGTTTCTGCGACAGATTTCATTCAGGGTAGCACCGAGAACCTCAAGGCATAATTGTAATAATTGTTCATAGGATTCAAACATGTTGCAAATTTTATTTGCAACCAGGAAGATGAATTATTAAACAATCATATATTAGTTGATATTTCAACTAAATAATATTATTTTAGTTTAGAAATACTTAAGTTCAATCAAAAAGGACACATTCTCAAGCAAATGGTTTAATTCTAAAGTAGAGAAGATAAATTTCTAACAAAAAATGGAACCGTTAGGTTTTTAATTTTAAAATTAATTTAATTAATTTAACCCCTTCACTGGTTTCCATCATTTCGAGAGAAGTATTGATGAAGAGTATCAATGAAGACTCCTTTCCATGTGTTTGCTTTTTATGTTCTCAGGATTCTTGTTGTTTTGACGAGCAGCTAACTAACTAAAGGGTCCATCTCCATAGAGCCCCGTTTGTGGGGCTAAGAAAATTTACGACTTATTAAAAATTACAATCCTTTTGGAGTGCCTTGACATGCATTGGGGGATGGCAAACGAGGGTAGCTCAGAGGCACCAGGGTTTCTTGGCTGCTAATATATGCCAGTCCGCCACTAGAGCCAAACGACACCAGATATGAGAAAAATGTTTCTAAGGAAAATTCTCCATCTTAGAAAAATCTACAAATTTGGTTTACACTACTTTTTGATAAGACGCATATGTACGGAAAACAAATACTAAATATTGTCTATCGATACTATCAGTTGCATTTGCATCAGAGCGCATCACTTAGGATGAAAATGATAGCCACACTCAATATAGCAATGATAACAACACTCAAATCAATGCTTATGTGTATCTTACTCATAGGGCGGATACTCACTCATAGTGCGGATACTCACTCATAGTGCGGATACTCA
>CAKNXH010000372.1:80117-95983 GCA_932178445.1 Andricus quercusramuli
GGATACTCACTCATAGTGCGGATACTCACTCATAGTGCGGATACTCATTCATAGTTCGGATACACACTCATAGTGCGGATACACATTCATAGTGCGGATACACATTCATAGTGCGGAAGCACTAGTCAGTACTTATTAGAGTTTTACGTGCAGATAGTTGGAGTTGTAGTCTGCAGTTCCTATTGTTCGCCAGTTCAATTTAAACCCGACCTCCGAAACTACGGATAGGCCAGCCAACTTTCTATACTAAATTTGTTTCCAATTCCAGTCTAGTTGTCAACCTCAAGTCAACACTCTGCAAGTTTAGTCTCAAAATTTCAGTAAAATCTACTCTCTTCTGTCAAATCTGAAATCAAGTTCCGAGATCTTCCGTAAGATAGAAGTTCCAGTATCTGTTTAGGTCCACTTCAGTCCAGTTCCGGTGTGAAGTGCAATGCACTTCAATCCAGTTCCAGTGTCAAGTGCCTCCCAACCTAATTCAGAACTACCACAAAATTCTTCTCAGCCGATTCTACAAAACTATTTGTAAATCTCTTCCTTTTTCTATTTATGAATCGTTCAATAAATCTCTTTACTATATAATCTCGAATTCACTAGCAATACCCGCGCACCTGTATCAAACAATAATACTTTTTCCTTTTTTTTTATTCGAAAACATAAGCTTGAAAAAGTCGAATTGTGTAATAAAATGGCACAATAAGGCTTAAGAAGAAGAATGTTTCCAAAAATCAGTGTTTTAAAGACATATACTCAAGAAAAACAATTTATGTAAAATAATTGTAAAGAAGGTGTCAAAATGAGAGGAGTATGTTTCTATACACCAGTGTAATCGGTATATGTATTGACCTTCAATACTTTTAAAAGCTTTTATAGATATATATTTTTAATTATCTGCTTCCATTCAGAGAAAAAGTTGTCTTGAAACAAAAGCATGATCCTCTTGCCTGTTTTGTTTTGAACGAGGTGAATATATTTTTTACACAAACAGAATTATTTTACTGCAGGAGTAGGTGAAGTTAGTCGCATAAGGAAAATTTTTGCTGCGAATGGATTCCTGTTGAGACAACTGAAAATCCTCTGAACCTTGAGTTTAAGAGGAAAATCCATTTACACCAGGAAATATTCGTTTGTTAGAAGAGGACATTTCTCTGAGTCGCTTTTACCAACTTAAGAAAATGGTTGAATTTTCATAAATCATGGTTTATTAATTCGAGAAAAACATTTCTTATATATTGAAAAATTACAATTGGGAATGTCGTGACCTTTAATTGTAGAAGGCTTATGCGTAAACGAGGGATAAGCATAAAGTCCCAGCGTGAAGCGCCATTTCTAACTGACGCGTGCGTTTTTTTGTTTGAATGACGGTGTGATGAATTTCTGTTCAAACACGAAATATTTTAAAACTCCGTTTGACTGTGTTGTTTCTAGATATTGGAGAATCCGCGATTTCTTCTGCGGTCAATTCTTTAACTTTGCCGCTACTCATGTTTATTTTCGCCCGTTTTGCCGAAAAAAAAGTAGCTGTATATATTCCACGAAAAAACGTCTCACGGTTACTTCTCTTCTCCAATATTGCACAAACGTCACCAGTGGACGTTGATAATACAATTTGTTCTTCGGTTGGTATGGGTATAAAGGCAGAATTGTTGATTTTCCATCGAATTGGTTTATCGGGAGGAAAAACGTATCTTCGTAGTTCAAATATCCGATTCGGATTACTGAGGGGACTAAGTCGGATAAATCCAAGTTCTTCAAATCTATATCCAAATACGAGAGGAAAAGTTCGCCCGAGAGAAGGAGACCTGGACCTGGCGCGAAGAGGTGGCTTGGCATGTGGAGGAGACCAGGCAGAAGAATGAGGTATGGCAAGAGAAAGAGTCGTGTCTGGAGCATGTTTGTCAGAAGAAGAAGCAGAAGGTTCGGAATGAAAACGCTCGAATTGTGAACTTAACTCTGAAACAAGAAATACATGTGGGATTAAATTTTTTTTAAGGTACATATCATGAGTTTTGATAAATAAATAAATGAGGTTCCACATCTTTTTCTTTGGACAAAAAGCTGTAGCTTTTGCCATATTCGAAGTGAAGTGTGTTGTTGCAGGCTATCAATGATTCGCGGCAGTGAATCACCGCCAAGTACAAAAGACACGAACATCTTTTTTGGACGTAAGTTATATTTACATATCAACCTTAATTCTTGAAAGCTTAGTAGAAGAAGTTTCTGAACTTTTTATTAATTAACACTACTGTTAATAATTGTTATTGGTTCTGGGGTTACCTTGACGATTCGCATTTTCTCTAATCGCTCCAACTTCTCCCAGAAAGTTCCTTAGTTTGGGCGACATGCCTAATGATATTTCTGTGAAAAGACAGAAAAGATCTATGAATTTATAGTGTTAAGAATTTAATAAAAATATTAATAGCGTAACTCTATTATTTCATTTTTGAGTTTCTGGTGCACCACGCCAATTGTGCTAGCTAGACACAGATTAGGGCCCGAATATATATTTCAACCAAAGCTGATTTTAATTTTAATTGAAAAACAGATGAATTGAAACAAAAAGAAAATAGATTTTAGTGATACAGTTTAACATTTAACTAGTTTTAACTTTTAAACAGGTTTATCCATATAAACTAAACAGTTGCACATTTACGCAAAAAATAATAATTTTTCCAGAACAATTGAATTTCCAACCAAAAACATGTCAAATTTTAATCTCCGCGGAAAAAATACTATCCTTGAGATGGAAAGAAATTATTCCATAGAAAACAGAACGTTTTTTTATTCAAAAATACGCTACAGATTTATTTTTTTAAAGCGAGAACATGTTGTTTGCTTTGACATAAGATATTCATTTGGAAACGTAGTATAGTTTGTACCCTGAAAATTATGTTTCGGGGATGCCTGCTTAGTATTATTACCGAATATGAAGAAATAATTAGTTCCATTTTAAAATAACTAAATAGCAACTCGAGTGAAGAGCCGCAAAAAGTCATAATGTGAAGCCTACCAACTGTGCCTATTAGTATCCAAGGTCTTTTGTTTCAGACGTCATTCACTCTACTGGCACTCTTTTTATAAACTATTTGTCACCACACTTTTATGTCCTGGCATACCTCTCTAGCTTCCTCCACGTCCATGCATTTTTTCATGGAAAGTCTTGCGTTTCTTTGGCTCTTTATGTCTCTTCAAATTAGGTTCTTATTTACACAAACTAACCATTCTTCCTCCGGTCTGCCTCTGGGCACACTGCGCTCGAATGTCAGGTATTCGATTTTCTCTCTCTTGAGAGAGAGATAGAGATAGCAGATTGTCGAAACTAAGGATCACAGTCCTTGATTTGTATTTCTCCAAATTGTTTTCTTAGAGGAAAAATTGTATCAAGGGCTTTGAGACAAAAAGCGCGCACTCGGACAAAGTAAAGACAAATGTGGTGAAGAAAAATTCAGATAAAATGTGTGATTCATTAAAACCAGCATTTTCTTTTGGAAAAGATGATTGGGAGACGTACACGGAACGATTGGAAATGTATTTTCTGGCAAATGATGTAACCGAAGAAAAGAAAGTGCCAGTGTTGTTAAGAAAGGTCGATACTGAAACTTATAAATTATTCAAAGATTTGTGTGCTCCAAAAGTACCCAAAGAAAAATCATACGAAGATTTAGTGAAAATTTCCAAAAATCACTTCAAACCGGCTCTTTCCGAACCAATGGAAAGATGTACATTTTATCAATCAAAACAAGAAGACGATGATACCGTAGCAACGGTATCGTAACGTAGTCTGTGTGGTGTAAAAGATCATGACACTAAAGTGGAATTTTTTAGAGAGAAAAATCTTACATACGCAAAAGTTTTGGAAATTGCTGAAGCGGAGGAGGCAGCACAGAATCAGGCAAATGATGAAAAAAAATACTAATCAAACAAGAGCCTACTGATTCTGTAAACTATATGAAAGAAAATCGGTATGACAGAAAAAAAATCAGACAGAAACAATTCGAAGCAGTTTAAAAAGTGGAAAAATCCCACATGGAAGCAGCCTAAATGGAAACATCGAAGGAACAGAAAACAACAGCAGTCATGGTCATCACAACATCCAAGGACATCGGAACAAGCACCAGAGGCCAGCTCATCATCAGAGAAACACAAAGATAAGAAGTCTAATAATTGTTATTGTTGTAATAAAATTGGTCACTTTGCCAGAGAGCGTAGATTTAGACATTTATCATGTAAATATTGTAAGACTAAAGGAATCTGATATCAGCTTGTTATAAATTGAGAGAAAATAATTTAGTAAGATATTTTGAGGAAGATAATTTTGAAGATAATTCAGAAAACAGTGGAGAAATTTTTTTTGCATTATTGATAAAAAAGTAGAAGCTGATCCAATGGAAATAAAAGTTAAGATTCGAGATAGTAAAGTAACATTCCAAGTTGATACAGGTTCATATATAACTGTAGTAAGAAGATTGAAAATGGGGTTACAAAGACTGTTAAGTAAATGTTTGAAAGTAAACTTGAGAAAGAGCGAATTTTTTAAAGAGTCTGTAACTTATTTAGGTTTCAAAATAAACAAAGATGGATTGCATAAAATAGATGAGAAAATAAAAGTAACCATTGAAGCACCAAAACCTGTAAACGAAAAAGAACTAGCGGCATGGATAGGGTTAGTAACATATTACGAAAGATTTATTAAAAAACGTGCTGATATTTCACGACCGTTGTATGAATTACTAAATTCCGGAAATTGCAAATGGTCTGAGAGTTGTGATGAAGCATTAGAAAATAGAAAAAAAGCATCGACGTCAACTTAAATTTTGGTTCATTTTAATCCAATGTATCCAATAACATTAAATTGCGATGCATCTAATTATGGTTTATCGGCAGTGTTAGCTCATATTTTTCCAGACGGATCAGAAAAGCCAATAGCTTTCGCCTATCAAACGATTCCCAAAAATGAAAGAGCTCGCGCGCAAATTGATAAAGAAGCAGCAGCGATTGTTTTTGGATATAAAAAATTTTATGAATATTTGTACGGTAAAGAATTTGAACTTAGAACTGATCATAAACCGTTGGTACATATATTTGGGCCTTACAAATCAATTCCAATAGTAGTTGCAAACCGTCTTCAAAGATGGTCACATTATTTATCTGCATTTAAATATAATATAAGATATGTGAAGTCAGAAAAAAATGGAAATGCAGATGGGTTATCACGATTACCACAATCGGATTCTAGTGATTTTCTGCAGAGGAACAAAAATATTTTAGTAGAAAACTAGAATTGTATTCCGAAAAGGATTGCGTAATGCTTGGAACAAGAGTAGTAATACCAGGAAGTTTAAAGAAACGAATGTTAGAAGAGTTGCATGGATCACATACGGGAGTTGTCAAAATGAAAGCGGTCAGTAGATCATTTTTTGGTGGCCAGGAATCGATAAAGATATTGAATTAATAACTAAAAAATGTAAGGCGTGTCTAGAAAATTGCGATAATCCAGAAAAAGTGAGATGTACTCCTTGGATTTGACCGGGAAATCCTTGGACAAGATTACATGCAGACTTTTTAGGTCCAATTTGCGGTAGAATGATTTTGATTGTAATCGACGCTCATTCTAAATGGCCAGAAATTGTAGATATGGGGAAATGTACTACAGCGGAAAAAGTAATATCAGTTTTTGAAAAGTTATTCGCTCGTTTTGGTTTGCCAAATCATTTGGTAACGGATAATGGTCCACAGTTGAGAAGTAAGGAATTTGCTCAGTTTTCAAAAAACTTAGGAGTGAAACAATCATTTTCTCCGCCTTATCATCCAGCTTCCAATGGAGCTGCAGAAAATTTTGTAAAAAATTTTAAAAGTCATATAAAAAGGATGGTTTGAGAAGGACAAAAGTTTGAACAAGCAATAAATAAATGTGTAATGGATTATAGGAGTATCCCTCATGCAACTACAGGATCTAGTCCAGCAAAACTTTTCAAAAAAGAGAAATAAAAATTAAGTTTAATTTATTGCATCCTAAACAAACTAGATCTGTAGTTGAAGGGAAACAAGCATCTCAAATAAGAAACGCAACGGGTAATAGAAAAGTAGATGTTGCTGAGGAGGAAGAAGTAATTATAAGAGAATACAGTAAGGGAAACGATGAATGCGTTAGAGCAAAAATTGTAAGAAAACTAGGTGCATGTACTTTTGAGGTAAAAAGTGGGGATTCAGTTTGTAAGAGGCATGTAAATCAAATTAGGAAAATAGCGAAAATTGATGAAAAATAGAAAAATTCAAACAGACCAAAACCAGCGATAACCACGGAAGTAAGAAGGTCAGCGGGAATAAAAAATGAAGCTAATTAGATATCAAAGAATACTCTACGGAACTACGATTGAAGTTTATATAATAATCCATCAATAAGATAAGTTGTAATTAGTAGATGTAAGAAAAAATAAAATAAAATAAAATAAAATGGAGGATTCCATTTTTTTTAGAAGAGGAGGACATTAGACCCTCGCACCACGTATGGAAAAAACCTCTTCTTCTTCGAGAAAATTATGCTACCCATGTCAAAAACCTTGCACCTACTGTAAATTCCTCGAGGACACGAGATTGAACCGAAGCCTCAAGTGTAAAAAACACCTATTCTTCGGGGAAGTCTCGTTTTTACAGTGTTTTAGGGTTCCTGGAGTGGGTATCTCGAGGACACGAGATTGAACCAATGCCCCAGGTGTAAAAAATAAATATTTTCCGGGGAAGTCTGGGGTTTACCATACTTTAGGATCCGTGGAGTAAGTTCCTCGAAGACACGAGCTTGGATGAATGCACCAGGTGTAAAAAACACATTTTCTCTGGGGAAGTCTGGATTTCACAATACTCTGGGGTCCCTGGAGTAAGATCCTCGAAGACACGAGATTGAACCAATGCACCAGGTGTAAAAAACACGCCTTTTCCGGGGAAGTCTGAGTTTTACAATACTTTGGGGTATCTGGAGTGGGACTCTCAAGGACACGAGATTGAACCAATACCCCAGGTGTTAAAAACACATCTTCTTCAGGGAAGTCTGATTTTTACAGTACTTTAGGGTCCCTGGAGTGGGTTTTTCAAAAACACGAGATTGAATCAATACCCCATGTGTAAAAAAAATTCTTTACAGGGAAGTCTGGTTTGTACAGCACTTTAGGTTCCCTGAAGTAGGTTCCTCGAGGACACGAGATTGAACCAGACTTCCCCGAAGAAGATGCGCTTTTCACGCCTGGGGCATTGGTTAAATCTCCTGTCGTCGAGGAACCCACTCTAGGCACCCTGAAGCACTGTAAAAACTAGGCCTTCTTGAAGATGATGTGTTTTTTACACCTAGGACCCCGAAGTACTGGAAACCCCAGACTTGCCCGAGGAATAAGTTTTTTTAGCATCTGGTGCATTAGTTCAATCCCGTGTCCTCGGAGAACTTACTCCAAGAACCCTAAAGTGCTGTAAAAAATAAGATTTCCCCGGAGATGATGTATTTTTACACCTGGTGCATTAGCTCAATCTCGTGTCTTCGAGGATCTTATTCCAGGGACTCTAAAGTACTGTAAAAATCAGATGTCCCCGGAGAAGATGTGTTTCTTACACCTGGTGCATTGGTTCAATCTCGTCTCTTCGAACTCGATTTGCCTGCGATATCTGGACTCGTGATCCAGGCAACGGAGCTGATTGGCTGGCAGCCATCGATTTATAAATCTCGAAATGCATGTTCTTGCACTGCCTTATTGACCAGTCACTCTTGCCCCAGCATTTCGACGTAACACTGTAGTAGAAAAACTAAAGATAAACATGTCGAGCTCCGATAAAGAGCCTGTCCCACTTTTCACCCAATTATCTGGATTGAATTAATTGTAAATGTTTACTGTTGGGTTCCGGATTCAAAGTGATAAGATTGTGAGTAATTGTAAAAGCAAAGTTTTGTCGAGTTTAGGTACCAAATTCACTCTTCCTTTCCTCTTCTTTATCTAACAACTCCTCGTAATAAAGTTCTTTGTTGACCTGCGATTTTCAAATAGAAATTGTGGTCTTACGGTATTCTTTCTTGTTGAACTCACCCCTTTTTCCAAAAATAGTTACGTAGTAATAGGATAGAAGTAGTGATTACATTAATAGTGTGACATTAAAAATCAATATACCCTCTTATTGCTTTCATAAGGTTAAAAGTGGCACACAATCGCCTTGTTTGATCAAACTTCTCAATGCATCATTATGCTCATTTTTATGCAAATTTTAAGTCAGCTTTTTTCTTTGAAGTTCATTTTTTTCGGAAAAATTTCAAAATGTGAGAAATAATCAGAGTCAGTTTGAAAGACTTCTAAAAATTCATTTGTTTTGATAATTTAATTCAAAAATTGCGTCAGAAAAAAAGAATTATCTTGTTCGTTTTCTAGTGTACTTAAAATTATAGATATGATGTTATATTATTACATATTTACCAATAGAAGCAAGGAAAACGGCTGAAGCGAGGAACAGAGTACTGCCGGTGATCAACATTTTTTTAATTGATTAGATGAGAGTGAATGGCAGTCGATGATACTGATTCAGCGAGAAAAGAAATTTTCTACGTAGCCAATTTTAGTCTGCTGACTCCCTATTTTTAAACTCCAACCTGAATGTTATTGAACAAATAGCAGCATTTGGAAAATTACATCAGCATGTGCTCATAGTTTAGACCAAAGTTTCAGAACAACAGATCTTTATTTGTTAAGCTTTATCACTTCCAAGGCTTCAATTATTGCGTACATTCATATGATGAATTCACGTGATATTGTCGTTCAATTTTTTCAATAATGAATGAAATTCAAATTTTTTATAAAATATTTTAATTTTCCATACACTACGTTTTAATTTCGGGAAAAAATATTGATGAATTGTCATGAAATTGTTTGTCTTCTCTCACGTTCATGAGGCGATGGCGTCAAGAAGCATGATTAGAGCTTGGAATTGAAACTATTGTTATTAATCTGTATTAAGTTTTTGAAGTACATTTTGTAATAAAATAATATTTCGTATAATTTATTTTTGCTGTCGAATAAGAGTGGATCTATCATGCCAGTTCTGGATACAGATTCCTGCACCGACATTTACCGACGTTTGAGAAAGTTTCATTGTTCTTGTCTGCGCTGAATTTATAAATTTCTAGACGGGTTGACGTCACACTTAAAATGTGTGTGAGATAATTTTGAAGATCACTAGTTGTTATTTTTTGGTACACAAATAAGAAATAAGAAACCCTTGATTTGTCTACATCTAGAAATTTCTGAACGGTTAGACGTTAAACGTAAAATGCGTGAGAGATGATTTTTAAGGTCGCTCATGGTTATTTTTTTGATGCGCGAAAAAGTAAATGAGAAATCCTCGATTTTTTTACAAGCGGGCTTTCAGACTGAAACAACAGATAGTGCAATTTTTATTAATTCTTTTCGAAATGACCTTAACCATGAATTAAGGCAAACTGGCAAGCATTCAATTCGCACTGGCTCAGTTCGTTTCAAAGAATCAGAAAACAGAATTCGGGTGAATTTAAAAATGTTTATTCGCCGCAATCCTTCCGAATAATTTATTTTTGCTGGGATAGTAAACCTACTCCATTTATTTTATTTGCAAAATTCGAGTCTGGGCTTTTTTCGCAGGGAGGGGGTGGGGGGAGCTACCGTGGCCCCCCCTCTGGTTCCACGCCTGAATTTTAGAGAATAATGCCCACTCCCGGTGACATCACTGAACGATTGGGAACAAGGTTCCAGGCAAGTAAATATTTTCTTGTTTAAAAGATTATTAATAGTTACCTCGATACGAATATCGTACCATTCCACCATGCACCTCGTGATGCATGGTGGAATGAGGAAATTGAGGCAGCCCAAGAAGAAAAGAAAGAAGTGCACAAAAAAATGTTGATCAACACAGGTCTTAGCAATGAGGAGAGAAATAGACTCAAACATGATTACACACACAAAAAAAGGAAAGTTAAACGACTATTTAAGAAAAGTAAAGATAAAATCAGAGCAGAAGAAGAAAAAGAAACTACAAAACGACTTTGAAGGACTTAAGAAACTATTATTTAATGAAATTAAGGGAAGTAAAAGTGCAGAGTTTGTCAGCATGGGAAACAGCAGAGGTGGAATGATATATGATACAGACGGGATAGTAGACGCTTCAAACGACTCTTTCAACGAATTATCAGGAGGTGAAGATATAGAACAATAGAACTGCGACATAGAACATAATGCATTAGAGAACCCAATTGAGAAAGTCTGTGTCACGGAAGCTAGAGATATAATTAACAACTTAAAAAACGTTAAGACTGCTGTTATAGACAGTATTAGCACTGAAATGCTTGAATACGGTGACGATTACATACCTCACAGGTTTTGCGAATTGATAACTGTATGTATCGGAGTGGGGAAGTCCCAGACGAGTGGAGAAGAGCGATTATCGTACCAATATACAAAAGGGAGACGAATAAAAGCAACTTTAATAATTACAGAGATATCAGCTTATTAAGTACCGTAAGTAAAATATACTCAGAAATACTTTGGGAAGTCCTTAAAGAGTACGGAGTCAATGGGTGGCTCCTACAAGCAATAGAGACAATATATGCAGGTAGAAAAGCGAGTGTAAGGGTTAATGGCAAACTGAGTGACTGGTTCGACATTATGCATGGCGTGAAGCAATGATGTGTTATGTCCTCGTGAATATTTATCATACTCATGAATAAGTTTCTAAGAACTGCCCTCTTCGACGAAGAAGGTGTAGATCTCGAAATAGTAAGGGTACGTGCGTTAGCTTTCGCAGCTGACAAGGTTGTTAGAACAGAATCAATTGAAGACTTGCGAATAATATAGAGCAAGCTGAATATGAATGAAGAACATGGGCCTCAAAATTAACGTAAATGAAACAAGAACTATAGTGTTTGAGAGAAAAGGTGATAAAACAACGTGTCACATTATCCTGAATGACGAGCGATTAGAAAAAGTTGAAAAATACATATATCTGGGTAGCCTGTTCACTAGTAGCGGGAAGATAGATGGAGAGTTACATAGGAAAGTAAATAAAGGTGAGCAGGTTAACGGTAAAGCAGGGTTCATTCTTTGAAATAAAAACATATCAAAAAAGCTAGAATGGCCATACATAATTCTATATTCGTACCGACCGTACTATACAGTAGCGAGACATGGACCTATCAAGAAGAGGACAGGAGTAAAATTAACGCGATTGACATTCAACCCCTGCGTATAATATGCGGGAAAACACTGATGGACAATGTGAGAAACAGAATAATCCTCACAGAATGTGGTTGGAATCTGTGAACGAGACATTAATCCAAAAAGACATAAGAAGTCATAGAAATACAAGAGCTTGCATGAAAAAATGCATGAACGTGAAGGAAGTTAGAGTAGTATGCCAGGACAGAAAAGTGTTGCGAGAAATAGTTTATGAACAGAGTTACAGTAGAGTGAATGACTTGTGAGGCTCTTCACTTGGGGTGATCGCTAGAGAGATGGATCAGCAACCTGGTTTGGAGCAGAGTTGCGGAACAAACGTGTTATTCAAATAAATAACACGAGAATTCTAGATCAAGCTAAAAAATGTATACCTGCTTCCCCGCATAAGTATTTTCCAACAGAGCGAGTTACGCCTACCCCGAGAGAGAAATAGCTTAATGGTCCATCTTATAATTCTCATAATCGGCTGTCTTGGAGGTATGAAAGCTTCATTTATTAGCCAACTCAACAAGATTCCGGCTTGCCAGCGTCAGGCTCATTTCATCGCGAACCGGATGCAAAAGACTGTTCTCCATCTGGTCCGTCAACACTGTTCCTCTTAAATTCGACAACGATTGGTAGCTCTAAAAAAGTATCTAGAGATGAAACGCTCATCAGAAGCATCACACATTTCAGTTGCATCGGGATTGGTTACTTCAAGAAACCATGATCGTAGCTTCCGCAGCCTACAACTTCTCAAATATTAACTCTAAAAGTGTTATATTATCATCTTAGGCATATATATGGTGTTTATCTATTGCCCGTCTTGCCATACGCGCAGTGGGAACTCGAGTCCGTTATGGATAATGCTTAGTGTAAGATCTACTGGAATTTCTCAGTCTCCACCACTCAACGTATCAGTGCTGCGAAGTCTGATATTTTCCTCCGCGATCTGAAGGCCGAGATCATTCACGTGATTGAATTCTCGGCACCAGCCGATGGTAATAACACGGAAAAGGAGCAAGAAAAACGGAGGAAATTTGAAGCACTTCTTTTCGAGCTGAGCAGGCTGTACCAAGGATACAAAATCCATCTTGTAGTTCTTATAATCCGCTGTCTTGGAGGTGTGAAAGCTTCGTTTCTCAGCCAACTCAACAAGATTCCGACTGCCAGCGTTAGGCCCATTCCATTGCGAACCGGATGCAAAAGGCTGTTCTTCTGAGATCACTGCATCTGGTTCGTCAACAATGTTCCATATACAATTTCATAAAGATTCTATGAAGGTGAAACTTTCATCTCTAACTGTGCCGTCTGCCGCGTAAGATCATCCGCGGCTAGAGACCTCACTCGAAGAAACAGTGTTGCACTATAATATCTCGCGTCAATTTCCCGCCCTTGGTTACCTTATAGGAAAGAAGGAGCAGAAGTGGATGTCGTACACGTTATAGTTGAGTCGGGATCGCATTCTTTAAGGAAACTTGATCGTAGCTTCCGGACCCTAAAGCTTTTCATATATAAAATTAACTGCATATAATTGATGAATAGCAAAACTGTTAATAAATAAATTTAAAGAGACACAGTATGAAAACGTTTCATTTTTGTCAAATAACCATTTATATAGTATATAAAATTGTTTGTCTTCTCTTACGTTCAAAATACGTCAAGAAGAATAAATAGAAATTAAATTTGAAACGATTATTATTTATCTCCCTTCAATCTTTCAATTCCGATTTGTAATATATTGAACTTTCATTTATATCAAGGGCCGAGAAACTTAAACATTGGAATATTCCAAGTCCGCAAGGGAGTTTCTTTCTTAACAGAAGGTGCTTCTATCAAAGAAGAAACAGCCAGCTTAATCGCCAGCATGGTCAAATATAATTTTTTTTCTAGATTCGAGTAAATTCTGGGGCGATATGCATGATAATATTTCAAACTTTGTATTGTGACAATAAGAAGGGAATCGTGATTAAGTGAACAGGCTACCTCACACCCAACATGCTAACGTGTTTACAAGAGATTTGGCTTCAAAATGATGAAATCGAATTATTTACACACTTGAACTCTTCTACCTTGCTTTATTCGCGCCTCGTGTTCAGGTCCGCAGAATATATTTGTTTAATTGTTAATGGATTTTAATTAACGGTAGCTTATCTTTTTTCCTTCATATATTTTTAGTTTTTCTATTTTTTACATTTTCATTTATTATCATTGAGCCATTTTTTAAATTTGCAAACTATTAATTAAGAATAACTATACTTCTTCTCAAATACAATAACTTTTCCTGCTGCTTCGGATGTGCGACATTTAAGGAATTTAACACATTTATCGCAAGTGTTTACGCAATTTGCTGGGACTTTCTGCATCAAATATGTATTTGAGCTTCCAAAAGGAAAAAAATTTCTCCCCGATAATCATTCAAAATTAAGAGTCAAACAATCAATATAAAATTGTTTGTCTTCTTTCACGTTCAAGACGCGTGAAAAAGAATATAATATACCTGTATATGAAGTTTATAATTACTTGAAATGAATGTTCATTTCAACAAAAATTGACCAACCTTGCTTCGAATTAGAAAAACGGCATCTTAAATTTAAGCCAATAAAACCAAACAAAGCTTCACGTGTTCCCGAGATGTACAAAACTCATCTTTTTTAAATAAAAATTCCACAACTGGTTTAAAAATGCATGTGATATATGCGAGAAAATTTTTGACTTATGTAGAAAATTAATACTTTTTGTGAAATATACTTTCTATCTAAACTTTATTTCTTCGTTTGAAAATTTGACTATTTTGTTGAACCTTCCTTTTTTCTGTTTAGAAATTAGTTATTCTATATTAGAATTTCGGTATTTTATTTTTGTTTAATAATAGTATTTTTAGTTGCAAATTCATTTTTTTTGCGTAGAAAACTAACTTTTTAAGCGGGAAATAGTAGGAAATGAAATTTTGTCTAATGTTTTCCATTCTGGTCGGAAATTCATTTCTTTGGTTGAAAATTCAGGTATTCTTCTGGAAACTTCGATTTTCTTCTGGGTTGAAAATTGATCTTTTCAAGTATAAAATTGATCTTCTTTATTAGTATTTTTAATTGATTAATTTTTTCAAAAAAATTAATTAATTTTGATTAATCTTTTAGATTATAAATTCTTTTTTTCCTAAATAATCATTTTGAATTGGAATTTATATATTTAATATGTACCTACTTGATTAAGAATAAAATGTTTGGTTTGACGTTTATTTAGCAATAATGGAAAACAATTAGCAATTACTTGCTGAAACGTAGCGCACCCTAAAGTATCATTATTGAAGAAAATTTCAATACTGCAAAAAAATTATTTTAAACATTGTTTTGATCCTCTCCACGTTCACGCCTTCACGTTACGCCATGCAGCATATGGATTTGAAAATTGAGCCCTTATTACAAATAAAACTCTTAGCCCTATTGTAAAAGTGAATATACTCCCAAATTCACCTCGGCAGCATCTTTAGGAGTTTTTTTTTAAAATTTAATAAGAAAGTAATTTTTGCAAAAAGTATATTTTTTATAATTCTTAGGAATTGATTTTCTGCATGAATCCTTTTCGCGCCGGTGAGCTTTATTGCCAACACGTAAGGATGTCCCTCCTGAGTTGGTCCGACCATTTAAATCGTTGTTCTTGCATTTGTCTGGGGCCATTGCCTGGTCGTTGCCCCGGTTCGGTCCCATTACCCCTCCCAACTGAACTATGGCCTCCATCCGAGAGAGGCATATTGTGGGTGGCACTGCGCGATACTGGTGACGTAACCGCATAATTCGTTGCATTGAGGAGTCAGCCTAAAGCAACGTGGCTGACTACAAGAGCTGGAGCTCTCGGGCGATGGAGTTATTGTAAGATAAGTTGTAGGCTCCGGAAGCTACGGTCATGGTTCCTTAAAGCAACCAATCCCGAAGCAACTGGAACGTGTAAGTCATCCACTTCTGCTCCTTCTGTCCTAGAAGGTAAGCAAGAGCGGGAAATGTATGTTTGATAACATCGGGCAACACTGTTCCTTGGAGTCAGGTATGTAGCCGTGTATGACCTTAGGGATCGTCCATAAATTACGTAAGACGTTTTTCTTTTGTTTGAATAAAGAAGGAAATAAAATTGCTGTGAAGTTGAGAAGGACACAACGATACAAACAAAAGAAAAACGTCTTACGTAATTTATGGACGATCCCTTACGCGGCAAACTGGACAGTTGGAGAAAAAGTTTTCACCTCTGAATACTTTTTTAGAGCTACCAATGTTTGTAGAATGCTATGAGAAGCAGTGTTGACGGACCGAATTAAGTGATCCCAGAAGAACAGCCTTTTGCATCCGGTTGCGATGGAATGGGCCTGACGCTGGCAAGCCGGAATTGCCTGGTCGCCGCCTCGGTTCGGTCTTATTGTCACTCCCAACTGAACCATGGCCTCCATCCAAGAAAGGCCTATTGTGAGTGGCACTGCGCGATACTGGTGTCGTAACCGCATAATTCGTTGCATTTGGGAGTTAGCCCAAAGCAACGTGGCTGACTGCAAGAGCCGGAATTCTCGGGCGATGGGGTCGCCACATCCCTACTATTATTATTCCACATATTATTATATTATATGTCAACGGCGATACCACGCTGAAAACACCAGTTCCCGTT
>CAKNXH010000372.1:100983-115348 GCA_932178445.1 Andricus quercusramuli
ACACACAATATCCACAAAAGATTAATGTTTGGGCCGGTATCTTGAATGATATATTAATAGGCGCTTTTTTCATCGATGGTAATCTCAATGCCCGTGCATATGAATAGCTTCTCAGAAACCAAATTGTACCAAGAATAAGGGAGATTACAGGCAATAATTTTCAAAATATTTGGTTCCAGCAGGACGGAGGAGCTTCTCATTACGGTAGGGTGGTTCGAGCATATTTGGATATTCAGTTCCCTCATAGGTGGATTGGAAGAAGGGGTGAAGTCGAGTGCCCTGCTAGATGTCCTGATCTGACGCCTCTCGACTATTTTCCTTGGGGTTATTTAAAGAGCAAAGTATACTAACCGCAACCCCAAAGCTTAGACGAATTGTAGAATCGGATTCTGAAAGAGGCTACTTTGATTGATAGGGAGATGATTCGTAATGCTGTAACTCATTTTTACAATCGCATAGCTTTTTGTCAAAAAGCTCAAAGTTTTCAGTTCGAACATCTTCACTGAAGCGTGAGAGGCAAGGGGACTCACGCTAATCAAACACCCCGAAACGTGAGAGGCAAGGGGACTCACGCTAATCAAGCACCCCGGAACGTGAGAGGCAAGAGGACTCATGCTAATCAAGCATCCCAAAGGGAACAGAATTTATTACGTCCACATCGTTGTTCCCGGGTAATGCTAAACGTAAACGTAAACTGCTTGGAAAAAACCTTGAAAAACCTTGAAGATCATCACCAAAATCAACACAGAGCTCACCAATGAATTTCTCGTTGAAATTTACTTCAGGAATTACACTGACCTCTTGGGAAACTTTGTTAATTTCAAATAACCTTTAACTGACCTGGAATGTTACAATTGACCTATGACTTGGGAACGTACATGAACGTAGTATTTTTCGCTCTACCGATTGCAGATGTGAAAAATTGAGATTGCACTGACGTCTTGGAAAACTTTGTTTATTTCAAATAAACTCTAAGTCGCCTTGAACGTTACAATTGACCTATGACTTGGGTACGTACCTGAACGTAGAATTTTCTGCCCTATCGATTGCAGATGTAAAAAGGGGGTTTCTATTTAAAAAAACAAAGTTGACCTTCAAAAAACCATGAAGGTCAACTTCAAGGTCAAAATTAATGTCAACATTGAATTCCCTGTTGAAATTTACTTTAGGAATTGCACTGGCCACTTGGAAAACTTTGTTCATTTCAAATAACCAAATCTCAGCAAGTTTCTTGTTAATTCGAATTTTTATTCAGAAAGATAAAAGAAGGGAATGAGATCTCACAATTTACACATTATTTCCCGACAGTTATATCGCGCATGCCCTTTTAAAGCCTGAACGGAGATGATGCTTGATGTGATGCGAGGCCACGTGGCCAACTGAACCGGAAATAGAAAATTAAACATACGAATGCCCACAAACCGTAACACAATTTCAACATCGCTGATTATAAAATTAAATAAAACAGGCATAACATGTCTCGATACCACTAAGATTGGGAAGCTAGAATAATAATAATTTTTTTTTTAATGGCAGATACTCAGTTCCGTATCCGTATACGTATACATGGGTATACGTATATGGTTTATTTGCAAACCTGATATACCAAAAATATCTGGGCGCCAGCCAGGCCCCTATGTGAGGTAAAGGAAAAGTAATTGTGACCCGGCAGAATTTCTCAATGGAAATAAAGAATGCAAAATCTTATATAAAACCTGAAAGCCTAAAAGAAAGAAAAGCTAGAAGAGCAAAGAATCACAGGGGTGGTTCTTAATAATCACAACGGCCGAGCCCACAGTGATTTTCAATTGGTTCGGAATTTATTCCATAAAGTTAAAGGGGAAAATAAGAATGACAAATTTTGGTTCAATTAGTCCCCGACAATTTGATCGCACGCATCCTTGCGAGCTCTAAAACTAGGTTACACCCGTTAGACACAAAACATCGCCACGTGGCCATGTTCACAGAAAACCGCACGCGCCATTTTCCATCCTTAACGGAGCGAAGAAGAAAGAAGAATATTCCCGGTGTGATGTACCCAATAGGTCCACGGTGAAAAGGAACGGAAAAAAAAAATTACCACGGCTGTGCACTGACTCGACTCTACCTTCGCATATATGGAGAAAAGGGGAGATACGCTCCTACAGGGGTCGAGCGAGGCAATGGGTCGAAAGGAGGCCAGGATCACGGATCTCAGAGCCGGGATCCGCCATCGCGTCGCTCGCCCAGATAATCAAAAAATTTACCTTAGACATTACTGTAGCGTCGAATCAATGGATCAAAATCGGCCCGAACAAAACCAAATCTCAAATCCAAATACCGGAGTCCACGTCGATCTCAATCCTCTAATCCGAATTATTTGTTTTTATTTTAGAAAAATGTCCAATTTCGTAACGTAGGATAAAAATAGCGTAGTATAAATATCGTGGCACGTGTCGACCAACCAAGCCCAGGAACGAAAGTGAAAGTCTTCATGCGACGCTCCAAGACCGTGAACTCTAAGGGGTGCTCGCATGAAGGCGTATTCACAAACCTCGAGTCAGCGCAACTATCGGTAGAACTATGAACTAAAGTTTCATCGTTGACTAAAGGTGTGACAATATTCCCTGACAATATTCGCGAAACATTAACATAAATCCTATCGGCATACCTAAAATCACGATTTCTACGCTAAATACTAAAACATACATCGGAAATCTAAGTGTTACCGAGTTTCAACTACAGCACGCCTCGCAGGCGGACTAGGAACTAAATTGTCACTAGCAAAAATTATAAACTATTTGCCGCAATTGAATACAAATAACGTAACGTTTCTCATAAACAACCCTTAATCTAAACATAGATCCCAAGACGCATGAAACTTTAACGAGAGAATGTTTCATGAATTTTGGAAAGTTTTCAATCACAGTTTGGCGGGAAAATTCAAAATAAGAATATGTGACTGAACATCGTATGAGGGAAGATAACAAGATTAACGCGGAAATAGGCTTGTGGATCTATCGGAATTATGGTGCGACGCGCCAACAACCTAACCTCGGCCAGACGCGAGCGCGCATGCGCATAAGCTTAAATGAGACCTTTCACGCATTTCGAACTTTTTGTCTCATAAAACCTTTCATAGGTACTTGAATACTTTTATGCTAGACGAAAGGTTCCATGGAGACATAACCCTAACTAATTCCTAGGTTAAAAATCTGCATAAGTTGCCGGATTTACAGTTTCAACGCGCGTGTTGCTCGGTAGTCTTTCGCAGCGCGGTCGGATTTCGAAGTTGAAGTTCAGTTGATAGCCCAGCCAATGACCGTTGAGACTGCTCTTATCAAATTTCCGGTCAGAAGTCGTAAGCTCCCTCAAGATGGCGTCACCTATGTAACCATTCCAGCGTACCAGAACCTCGGTAATCATCTGACGTAGCGGCTCAGCTTGGTAGTAATGCAGTCGTTAGGAGGTATCGTGTATGGTGGATTGCACATCGGATGTCGAGGAATATACCGCTGCATTAGAGGAAGATGGCGATCGGAAACGAGACCACTACTGAATTTTCGGGGCCCGCCATCTTGTATTGTGATCAGGAAGATGGCGGCGTAGAGTAATAAAACCATGATTGGTGGCGGATCTCTGACTCAGGGTGCGTTGACTAACTCCAAGGAACCCTCTACTGCACCTAGCCACCCTTGGCTTTCTTGAACTTGATGTGCTTGTGACGTCACGCCTTGCTGACATGGCGCTCGAGGACTGGTGGGGATGACGGCCAGATACGGTGCTAGTTATATGGAGCGTTCATGGCCCGCCATGTTGGATCGTAACCGGTTACCATGGGAACGTGGGACGCTTGGAATACGGTTAGTGGTAAGTCTTTATCCAGGGTGCGTTAGTAGGTACTGGTGACTTCTTATACGACGACCGCTCTCTGACTACCATGGTGTTATTGTTGTTGAACTCAATTTGACAGATGGATGTTATTTAACATGAAAGCATACAAATATCGGAAGGTAAATAATTATGAATTACAGTTTCTGATTAACGCTCTTGGCCGAGGTGACTTTCGCTCTTGGTCGGTGGATTGAGAAAAAAAAACTATTTTCAAACCCCTGGCACGGGAATTCAAAATTTAAGTGACGGGTAAGTCAAAATTTACCCTGTCACAATAAGTGTATTTGATGCACCTTCGGGATCATCAACTTTGAATACAATCACGGCCAACGAAATTATCGCATCATCTTCAGCCAAAAAACCAGCGAAAAGACCCCGCTCACCATTGCCATTAATCGAAATAACTGGTCCAACAAATGTGCCTTCTGCTGGTAGTTTCGTTGGTGGAAGTAAGAATTCAGAATTCATAATTTAAATTATTTTACTGATTTTTTTTTTACAGAATTGCTAATTGTTTCACAGGCACTGAATCAATGAAGAAGGATGCAACAGATTTTTCGAAAATAACTTGGCGGAAACAATCAATGAAACTACATGTGAATGAAGTAGCAATGGACATTTTTTGTTATTTCTTCACAACTGAAATAATGCGACTGATTGTTACAGAAACAAATCGAGCAGCCAGAACCGAAAATATCAACACCCAGTTAAATGTTGACGTGGATGCAATGTATCATTACGTTGGAATTTTGCTGTACATGTCTGTTTACCGTTATCCAAATTTAGACAGTTATTGGGGTAAAAATTCGTTTGCACCAATTCAAAAGACGATTCTTCGCAAACGATTTGAGACGATAAAATAATATCTATCGTTCCGAGATGAAAGTGAACGAATTCAGAAAGGGCAACCCGGTTAAGATTCATTGTTTCGCATTCGAATTTCGGCCAATGAACTCAACAATCGATTTGATTCGATCCCAAAAATGCTCGACTGTGTGTCGATGAGCAAATGTGTAGCACAAAAATGCGACATCATCTTTGACAGTACATGCCAAATGCCAAATAATTCTGATGGCTTTGCTTATCGCTTTGAAGTTTACAGCGGTGCAGGTGGTAACGTTATTTTACCTGGCACACCAGATCTTGGTGCAACTTGTTGTTCAAACTGAAGGAAAATCACTGTTTCAAATAATCTGCCAAAATCAATTTTAATCTCCACGTCTCCGTGCGCAATTACGCGCGAATGTTTTGCGCAAAGCAGAGCGATTTCGATGTTCCGGTAGTAAGTAGAGCCAATAACAATTGCGTTAATACTGGTGGCTCTATTTTCCGCGGAAATTAAGGAAATTAAGTAAACTGTTTCAAACACCACGTTTGAAGGTGTGAGTGTTGTGCCACGACCAAAAAGGTAATTTAATAATCTTCGAGAAATTGTGTCTGTGTGTGTGTTTTTTTTTTTATTTCGAACAATGTTCGTATTTTTTATATTTGGAATAATATTTTCAGCGTGGCGTTTATCTGTACCGTATTTTCTGTCGTCTGTCACGTTTATTGAAAAGCTGGTTCCTCCACTATAAGAAGCGAATTCCAGAGTACAAGGTTTATAAGCAGAAGCCAGTGTTTCTGGAAGAAAATTTCCTTTTGGAAATCGAGCGCTGAAATGCGAGCCACATGAGTGATCCATCACTCAAAATTATCATCAGGAAGCCGCATCCATACTGCCTTTACCTACTGACCGCTTCTTCCAATCTACCGTATAACCAGGTTTTTCTTTTAATTTGTTTACTCACGATACCATTTTGTCTTTGCTCAGTGATGTTTTTAATCTGTTGGATATATATTTTTTTTGATATAGCGATCATGTAAATGTGTATGTGGGAGTGAATGTTGACTTAAGATTAATGATCGTCTCTGCTTTTTTTATGATTTATTATTATTGACAATTTATCGACCAGCATTTAAAATATTTATTCGTTTTATAATGTACTTGTCATTCGCATTTATGTATCTCTTTCAAATTATTCGATTGACCTCTGCCTATTGTTGTTTGTATGGAGTTTCATGTTTATGTCATCATTGATTATTCATTTACTTTCTCTTCATAACTTGTTTCAGTAAATTGAAACACTTTATTTTTAAATCAGAATTACATTTGTTTCGTGTGTTGAATTTAAGCAGAACCTTAGATCAAAATATTTTGTCGGGTTTTATCAGATTTTAAACATTCATAAAATATCAATGTCAATTTTTGTTACAAAGCTTTTTCAACCTATAAGTTTCTTATTTTTGGGGAAATCACTTACACTTTTCTTGCTAATTGAAAATTCAAATGCAGAATATGATATTTCAAAACCAATGAAGTGTAGTCTTTCACAATGTAAGGGTATTGGGCAGAAAAAATTTTTTAACAAATATGGAAGAATATTCGGCAATTAGTGAAAAAGAACCTATACCTTTTGTATAGGTGCTTATATACTATTTTGATTATTTAAATGAATTCTAAGCTGAGAAAAAAATTGTATAATACTGGACTTCGTGACAAGAATATTGTTTTTCATTTTTCATCTTTGTCGCGAAAAAATTATGTTTTTCAAACAGAGATCTCTTTGTGAGCAAATGTGACAAAAATTGAAGAAAACTATACTGCTGTACTAGTATTACTACTCGTATATGTGCAAATCCTGCATACTTCTGGATATGCCTTTTTCTCCTTCTTCTGCATTTTGAGATATGTTTGTTTTTTCGAAAATATATTCTTTTATTTACAACGCTCAATAGTTGAAAAACTATTGATCGCACAGCATATTGATATAGTAGTTCTTTGTTAACTTTGTACAAGGAATGTATATGTACAATCTATATGATGTATTCAAGATCTCACTGTATATAACTTTTTCAAAACTTCAAATGGGTCATTATAGTGGACACTACATAAAGTTGCTATGGAAAAATCTGCTGTCCCTAAAACGTGAAAGATTACGTAAATGGCGAAATCAGTTTTAATTGTGTGTATAACCCAAATTTTCACTAAATTGGCCTCTTATCAAATTTAAATATCTCAGTATGACAAGCTTAACGCCTTTGATATGAGAGATAACGAATCAGGTGCAGCTTATATAAGCGAATAAAGCTGTAGCATATTCATTAGTTACATTGATATTCTGAATTTTCATTATTACGATAATCAGTTTTTGCTCTTATTAGAAAATATGAGGATTGCGTGGACTGTGGTTTTACCCTTGACCCTTATCCTCCATTCTATTGGTAAATATAATAATATAATATGTATATATTTTGGTGAATTTCATTCAAGCATCACGAATACCAATTACAAATATTCAGCAAAATTCATACAGCATTTATAGACAAAGATCCTTCAAAACTAAACCATTATTGCTTCTCGTCAAAAAATTTTGAAATGAAAAAATCAGGCATATGTTTTATTATTTTAATTATTATTTGATTATTATTATAAAATTAATGTATCAGGCTTGAGATGATTACGGCCCAATATGTCGAAGGCTCTTTTGGTTAGAATTGGATTTTTCCATTACTTGGATTGTATGCACGGGGCTGTCTCGGTATTTATTATCAGTCATAGACGCATTATTATAATGCAATCAAGTGATCTGATAAGAGCGTGTGCCTTGACATATTGGACAAAGCCTGGTTTTTAAGCCGTCATTCGTGGACTGGGTTGCAGCCCAGAGAATGATGGGGGGACCTACAGTTTGAGGTGGGATCCGAACCACCAGAACCTTGGTAAAGGTACATAGAAAAATGTCAAGAGGTACCGGCTCAGGGATCGAACCCCGGACCTCTAAAGTGGAATCCGAATGTCTAACCAGCTGAGCCACCGAGGCTCATATTATTATTCTTACTATGAAGCTCATTTTTCTGTCAGGCTTAAGATCCTTATTGCCTAACATGTCGAAGGCATTCTTGGTTAAAGGCGGATTCTTTTTTTGTTTGTTTAAATATTATGCACTGGGTTGTCACGGTATATATTATCAGTCACAGACGTATTATCATAATGCAA
The DNA here is from genome assembly GCA_932178445.1 of Andricus quercusramuli. Lineage (NCBI taxonomy): Eukaryota > Metazoa > Arthropoda > Insecta > Hymenoptera > Cynipidae > Andricus > Andricus quercusramuli. Next base: position 108,896 of record CAKNXH010000372.1, read on the forward strand.
TCAAGTGATCTGATAAGAGCGTGTACCTTGACATGTTGGGCATAGCCTGGTTTTTACCCCATCATTCACGGACTGGGTTGCAGTCATTGTTGCATCATTGTTGTACCATTAACCCACATCCCACGAAGCTATCATGCGAAGCTCTCCACTCAAGCCCATTAGTATCAAGGGTCTTTTGTTTCAATCGTCTTTTACTGCGCTGACACACTTCATCATGCATTCCTTATAAAATATTTGTCGCCACACTTTTCTGTCCAGGCATTTTCTCGTGCGAGCTCTTGTGTTCCCAACAGTTCTTATATCTCTTTGAATTAGGGTATCATTCACACATTATAACCATTCTTTCATCAGTCTGCCTCTGGGTATGCTGCCATTCACTTTACCTTAATATACTTGCTTCATCAGTCGTTCATCCTTCATTCTTTCAACATTCAATCTAAACAAATTTCTTTCATACCTATCCAATGTTGTATCATCTGTACCTCATTCTTTGAGGATTCTTTCGTTACTAACTTTGTCTAAGATCTTAAACAAATTTCTAAAATAGATACACTAAGTTCAGGATTCGTACCAATCTACAGGGTTGCCTATGAACATAGAAAGGATTTCTGGATTTTGATTTCTTTTGATGATGCTCAGCTAATGCTAATTGCGTGAAACGATTCAGCCTGACTTTACTTTCATGTCCCTTTTCACCTTGGCTCAACGCCTTACCGGTTTCTCCTATATAGACTTTGCCACAAGAACAAGGGATTTCACATACTCCTAGATCACTAAAAGGTGACTTTTTATCTTTAGGGTTTTTGAGAAATTGTACTATTTTCGCAGTTGGATTATATATGGTTTGAAGGTTGTGTTTTTTCAGAATTCTTCCTATTTGTTCTGTGATACCTTGGACGTAGAGTACGATGGTGGTCGTTTTCCTCTCTCTTTCTTTAGTAGGATGTACTGACATGTTTTTTAGTGTATTTTCTTATTGCTTTATCAATTTGTTTACTTGTGTAATCCCTTTGTATTAGGATTTTTTTTAACACTATGAAGTTACTTTTGTAAATTATCTTTATCCGTTATGAAGACAGCTCTGTATACAAATTCAGACTTTCATCAAGTTCAAAATTTAACGTCCAATAATAATGTCAATGTATAGAATTCCTGAAAATGAAACAAGAACTCAACGATCAAATTTGGACAACCACCACAAAATGCTCCTATTGCAATTCCATCGTTCCGGTGCTCACAAAGCACCCTTATCAAGGCAAGAAAAATTAACAAAGGTGGGACCAGCGAACAAGCAACGACGCTATCACCTCGATACCTGAGATCTGAATCATTCATATTCCTGCCTTGATGAGGGTGCTGTGTGAGCACCGAAACGTTGGATTTGCAATAGGAGCATTTTGTGGTAGTTGTCCAAAGTTGATCGTTGAATTGTTGTTTTATTTTCATAAATTCTGTACATTTCCAGCTTTAGTTTGACAGAAGTAAAAGCTACAACATTTTTTCTGATAAAAATAACACGGCATCTCATTTAAAATTCATGATATGAACGTGACATATTTATACAGTACGTATACGATTTTGTACTAAAAAAAAATGTATTCCCATATGTATTTCTTGTTTCAGAGTTAAGTTTGCAATCCGAGCGTTTTCCTGATGGTGACCCTATTCCTAATGTTCCGCGTGGCGAGGCTTCTGCATCTTCTCCTGAAAGACAATCTCCAGACACGACTCTTTCTCTTGCCTTACCTCATTCTTCTGTCCGGTTTCCTCCACATGTCGAGCCATCTCTACGCACCAGGTCCAGGTCTCCTTCTCTCAGGCAAACTTTTCCACGCGTACTTGGATATAGGTTTGAAGAATTTGAATCTATTCGGCTTAGTCCACTCAACAATCCGAATCGGATATTCGAACTTCGAAGGTACGTTTTTCCTCCCGATAAACCAATTCACTTAAAAACGAGAAATAGTGTCCTCAAGCCCATGCCAACTGGAGAACAAATTGTATTATCAACGACCGCTGGTGACGTCTTCGCAATATTGGAGAAAAACATGCGTTATCAAACGTGTTTTCGTGCAATGTATACAGCTCGTTCTTTCAGGGCAAAACGGGCGAGAATAAACATGAACAGCAGCGAGGTTGAAGAATTGACCAAAGAAGAAATCGCGGATTCTCCAATAACCAACATGGCAATCACAGGGAGTTTTAGAGTATATCTTGTGTGAACTGCAATTTTCCACACCGTTCATAAAAAAACCCGCGCCCGTTTGTCAGATCTGTCGTTTTGCGCTCGGTCTTTATACTCACCCCAACGTTTATGCATGGACCTTCACTGTTCGAAAATACTTTCGGAATTTTACGAAACATATAGCGGAAGTTTTTTGCAGTTACATGTTTCATAACATTATGAAACGATTCGTAATTTTCAATAGCGCTAACGGAATCGTATGAAAAGAAATTTAGTATCATAGGTGAGTAACGCAAAGGCAACGAAGGAACGAAATTATGGTGAAACATAACCTACCACCTGTCACAACATGCAAAGAATGCAAAGCATGTGCAAAGCAGAAAAGAGAAGTAAATTTAGTCGACACCACGAAAAATTAGGTTTCGAGAAAGAATATTTAATTAGAACTCCAAGACTATTTCCGTTTGACTATTGCTGGGCAGTGGTAGTGTACTTATCAAAGTTGGGATCACATTACTTTGACTCAGATGAAAAACACGCGGTGGCGTCCTTCCAAATATTACCGAAGAGATCTGAGTCATACCGAGTTTTTTTTGTAATTACACGAAGTAATTTTGTAATCTGTTCCAAAAATTCGTAATTTTACGTAAAATTCGTAAATTTGCGAAAATTTTATCGTAATTCCGATTCAGTAACAGACATTTGGAAATCTTCGTTACTTTTGCGTCTGAAATGTTTCTTGTATTTCAGAACATTTTCAACAGTGTTATACAATTAAAGGTTTAATGTGTTACATTTAAAGACATTCACAGTTGTAATTTCATAATATTGAATTCCTTTTTCATGGAGACTGCTGGACCAGGATATCGCAAATTTTATATCACATGATATAATACCATTCAAAATATGTTCGATTTCAACTTTCCTTATGTTTATTGTTCTTGTGAACTGTATATAAATCTTTCATTTAATAAATTTTACATTTTAAGCCTACATTTTCCATTCGAAGAATTCTAGCGTGCAGTTTGGAAGACTTAAGATATAACGTTGTTGTATTTAAAAATTGAATGTTCTCTTGCTGTTGCTATGTACCAATTCTTTCAAAATGGTTGAATTTTAGTAAATGATTGAGTTTTTTTTTTGGGTAGAACATTCTTTACAACTTCTCTGTTTCTGATGTAAGTTTGAAAGTAAATTTTTCTATGACTGAAATCGTTAGAACCATTTTTTGAAAGAACGTATATTTGATTTAAATAACTTTATTTGACGATTAGGTATAACCCTTTTTCAAAATTGCAAACAGCAGAGTTATACGAAACGCTTTCCCAAAATTGCATGATATTTAAATATTCAACTTAAGAAGATAAATTTGGATATAAAAATGTACGAGTTAAATTTTCAGTTGAAACAATTGATTCTCATCTAGGAAACATAATTTCCAACGAAATAATTAAATTTTGAACAAAAAAAGGGGTTTCAACGAAAATGATGAAACATCAACCAAATAAATGAATTTTTAATAAAGTAGTTGTTTTTTTTCAAAAAAGATGAATTCTGACGAAAAACGTGATATATAATATTTCAATCACAAAAAGGATTTAAATTTTATACCAAAAATAGTTGAATTCAAGAAAAAAAGATGAATTTTCAAAAAAATAATAAAACGAAAATAATTCCATGTTTCATATTTTATATTATTCATCCACATTTTTCAATAAAAAACTATTCGAACGAATAAAAATTGTTAAAACAATGACACGACGTTTTTAACAGAATTTAATACTAATCGAAATCATTCAATATTATGTTTAATTCCGAAAATTCGAGTTAAAAATATTGTTGGAAAAATAATTGTTGAAACAAATTATATTTGTCTGAACAATTTAAAAATGGTTTATAATCTTTCTATAGACTATACGGTCAGAAAAATAATTATATTTTATTTATTTTATATTATTATATAATATATTATTTTAATATATATAATATATAATAATATATATATAAAATATATAAATAATAAATATAAAATAATAATAATATATATTTATATATATATATATATATTATATATATATTATATTAATTGTATTTTATTTTACTTTTTCAAGTTATCGAAAAAACCTGCCCATAATACCTATGTCCAATAATTCCTATGCATATGTCAGTATACCCGTGAAGAAGAATATTGCGAAGTAAGAATTATAATACATCGGCAACAAAAATTCCAATATGCGGGCAAGTGTACTTTTTGACCCAAAAAGCAAGGAAAGAAAAGCAAAGAAAAGAGCATTTTGCTTTTCAACAATTTTAGTGTTATATAACAAAAATTTAATAGAACGAGATAATTGCCAAAGACAATATTTGAAAAAACCCCACTTACCTCACTAAATGTTGTCAGGAAAAACCGCTTTAAATCCAAAAACAGCCAAAACGGAATTTTTTGAGAATTTCCTTCGCTCGAGAAAGTCGCACTAGTCCACCGTGTCTTCTTCTTTCTACCTATTTCTCGCGTCGACCGGAAGAAGGTGCCGTACTTCGTTATGATTGGTTGATATTGCCGCAATAATTTAAAATTGAGTTTCGTATTCAATTCTCTCTTATAAAAACTGCTTCGAAATGGATTTTGAAGGGTTCATATTATATCGAATGAAAATCCTTTATCGTATTTTTAGTAAAATGATTTTTCGTGCATTTTATTAAATGAAATCTCAAATGTTCAATGAGCTTGAGGCAACCATTGGCGCAATTTCATGAATAGTGGACTTGGACTATTTCGGTTCCACCATTTCCCTGTTTTCACAATCTCCTGAAGTGAGAAGTAGTTTTGGAATTTTGCTTGATATTTCAGAAAAAGTCACATGTATCAAAAAGAATTTTTATTGAGATTATGTGTTAAATTTTGATTAAAGTTTCCAATAGTGATTAGTGCGCTCTTATATTGAACAGGATATAGCATGACGTTTGCTTTTCGAAGTCCATCGATGTGAAGTGACAGGTAAGATATATAAGATATATGTATAAGAAGTTATGTTAATTATCGTAAATACGCCTTGAATGTTCGATTTACAAACGCGAAAAATGGCAAGTTATTGAAAATATCAATTTCTCAATCTTCATTGAATATTTGTAATAGTATATAGTAAATTCCATAAGTTACCTAAAAATTCAGCTTATCTTACTCATATTATGCAAAGTCGATATGGGTAGCAGTGAATTCAAAAAAATAAGCGGGGCTAATTATTAAAAAATTAATATATTTCTTTTCTATTTACTCTGGAAAAGACTAAAACAGTATTAGTTGAGCGAGTATATTAACGTATTCATTTTTTATGAATCTTTAGGTTTCTGCAAAACGTCGATTCAAAAATAATAGTCCAACGGCTTTACGGCATCTTTGCGACGTCGTTACAACATCTTGACATTTTACTTATAAATCTGTTCCGTGCGAATATTTCGTAACTATTGAGAAATTCACATGGTTAGAAAAACATATTCAAACGTTTTTTAGTCGCAAATTTTTTATTTTTTATTCGTTTACGTTTTGAAGAGTATTAAATAATTGATTTAAAATAACGCCATCATAGTAACTTTTGAAAAGTGTATGTCTAAAAAGGAATTATTTTATTTTATTTGTTAATGCGGAAATCTGCAACTCAAATTATCAATTAAAGCTGAATTCATATCTTATAACTTCATCTTTCATTTTCATTGGCACAAAATGATTTTAAAACTCGTAATTTCTTAATAATGGAATTTTTGTATGTGTTGATATCAGCCATAAGCCATGAAAATAATTAACTGGACGAAACCGAGCTTGTGTTTAGAACTTAGATTCTCAAATTTTCCTCTTTTAGAAAATTTGAGATGCTCGTGCGAAAGATACAGCCTCGAATTTTCGTCCATTCTCAAAACGACCTTTTCTTACTCGTCGGCTTTTCGTAGGACTCATTCAAAATCCGTTATTTGTTACGACTCTTTTCTTCTCTTTCCGGCTATTGCCTTTATGTTTTCTCTCATTCCCTCCCATTTTCATTTTCTCACTTAACATAATCTGACATGAGTTTCCCTTTTCCAACTTCGACCTCGGTTCGTCAGGCCCAAACCAGTTTTGCTCTTCTCGTCTATTTCCCTTTCTCCCCCCCCCCCCACACCCGCCTTTCGATTTACTCCTTTCTCGACGTTTCTCTTCACTTTTCCACTATCACCTCCCTAGCCTCCCACCCCTCTCCTGTTTACGCTCTCAACTCTGCCAAAAGCTAGTGAGG
>CAKNXH010000372.1:115358-127521 GCA_932178445.1 Andricus quercusramuli
CTTGCTTTTCCATCTTCAACCTTGTCACGCCAAATTCAAACCGGTTTTTACTCTACCCGTCTACTCTCTCCTCCCTTCAGCCAAGGCCTTTCCTTTTCTCTCTTCTCGCTCTCTTGCGTTCATTTTTCTCTCCCACTCACTCCCGTCTGCTCATCTATCTGACGTGACTTGACAGTATAGATTTTTCATATTTTATTTTATCTTTTAAATAAGAGGGCCCGCTTATTTTTAAAGATGGATTAAAAGGAAGATCTAAAAACAACAACAACAAAAAACAACGGAGTTTTTGGACACTTGTAAACTGTTAGATTTTTTTTTCTAAACTTAATATCCAATCTATATTTTTTGTATGCTCTAAAAATAGAATCTTCCGTCTGAAATGCATCAACATTATTAATTTTAATGTACTTAAAGGAGTTCAAGTCTTGTAAACTGTTAGATTTTTTAAAAATTCAAATCCACTATGTATTATTCGTTTCTTTTTAAGGACAATCTTTCATTCTGTAGGCATCAAGATTAATAGTTTTAAAGCACTCTAAGAAGTTTGAGTATGTCCCATTTTCTTTTTATTGGTATTGAATTTTTGCTTGATTCATCCAGTAAGTAGCCGAATAAGAATATATAGCCAATTTTTATTAACAAGTAATTTTAAATTTTAACGGGAAACATTCTCAAACTTTTTCATATCAATAAGGTTTTTTTTTTAGGTTAAAACAATGTAGGGATCTCTGTTTCCCGAAGATCATTATTTTAGTTTATATATTTCAGTCTTAATATTTTTGAATTGTTATTAAAGATCTCAGAATTAATTAAAAATGGCGAATGAAGTACGGCGACGCTCGAGAAGTCCGGGGACTGGAAACGGGGGTCTCATGCGACTCACGAGTCCCCTCTCGTTTTCTCGACGCCAGCCAATCATCGGCCGGGACCGCTCTTGTCGAGCCACAAACGACGGCCTGCGAGCCGACAAAAATCAGTTGATCTTCAATCACCACCTGGGACAGAGTTGCTCTCTGCCCCCAACCTCGTGCGAAATTTGCCTCGGTGCCTTTGTACCATCGGAGATATACCTTGTTTTGAGTAAACGCGAGTTTTAAGTAAAAAAGGAAAAAGCCTGTGATTATAACCTGCCTCAATCCCGGCCCTTTTCTTGTTCCGTGACCAAATAAGAAAGAAGTGAATAGCGACTGCAGAGAACCCGAGTGAACCGGACGGCCGTCCATCTACGACGTCTCGTCAGTGCATCGACAACAACGGGCGCTCGCCCTGTTTTCCTTTTTGAATTGCCTATGGCCCATTGCCTGCATTTTATATGATTGATTATTGATATTTGCATTTATATATTTTTTAATTCATTTTTATTTATATAAATTATTGTTTTTCGGGGATTTAAAGGACCTTCGGGTACAGAGTGCCGGGTGACTAGCATCGTCGGCCGATCACGTCAAGTCGGTGGGTTTAACTGTCCCCGGCGGTGATCCATAACTACGTCTAGTCGAGGGGTTTTATTTCACCCTCGGCGGTAGTTAAAGTCATGACAAATCAGTGGGTTTAAATGTCCCTGGCGGTGACTCTCTGTCGAAGGTCACTTTAGTTGATGTATATTTTTGTGTCAGTTTAGTTCATGTATATTTTTGTGTCAGTTTAGTTCATTTACATTTTTGTGTCCGTTGTGTTCGCGTATTATTCTGTGTGTTTTGTTCCGCCGCATTTGTGTCAAATCCCCCCCCCCCCTCCGTCTATCGTGCACGTTGAATTTAATACCGTTCTGTAATTTCATCGCGTTCTGAGTCATCATAATTCACCTTTCGTTCTTTTATTAACTCGATGTTTCTCAATGAGTCGTAAATACCACGGCAAGCCGCGTAAGCGACCCGGTAAAAATTCCCGAGAGAAGGCTCTTCGCGCAGCCAGGGCAGCGCTTCAGCTCGCAGAAGTACGCACGGATGCTCACGTGTCCCCTCAAGAGAACGCCGACATCACTCCGGCCGGTTCAGCGCCAAGTTCCGCGACTCTTCCCCCTTTAGCTCCTCTCTCACCCCCGCACAGGAGACCGCCTGTCAATCTGATAGTAGCGACATTATACTTTTCGCCGAATCGTCCTCTGCCAACTCCTGTAGAGTTGGAAAAATCTCTCGCCACCCCTTGTTCCGAAGACTGTGTGGACATCCCTACTTGTAGCTCGCCTGAAACCTTCTCTCCATCACTTTATGTCCGCGGTGATCCAGTGAGACGTCATCTTTTCTCCCGATAGTTTGCCAGGTTACGGCCAGGTTTCTTTATTAGCTTAGCAATTCAATATATTAGGAAGTGCATTAAAAAATAAGGGGGGTATTGTTTCAGAAATATAAATCTATATATTTCTTTCTCTTGTTTTAGTGACCCCACGAACCCTCGATTTAAAAATAATAGGCCAATGTCTTCACCACATCTTTGTGACGTCGTTACGAGATCTTTACGACATTAAACTTATAAATCTGTTGCGTGCGAATATTTGATCAATGATAAAAGATTTAAATGGTTAGTACAAATTGTTTAAACGCTTCTCAACCGTAAATTTGTTTTTTTTTTTCAATAATGAATTGCATAATAAGCTGAACAATTTGATACGCCTAGAAATAAATTTGCGAAAATAAGTAATGTAATCATTCAAATCAACGTCTATTTGGGAACGAGCCAACGGCTTTACCACATCTTTGCGGCATCCTTACGTCATTTAACTTATAAATGCGTTTCGTGCGAGTATTTCATGAATTCAAAAATTCACATGGTTAGTAAAACATATTCAAACGTTTTTTGGTCGTACATTTTTTACTGTGTATTTATCTATGTTTTCCAAAGTATTAAACATACGAAGAGAATTAGAAAAATAAGGGGGTGGTAATAATTTAAAAATGTTCTTATATATATAATTAAATATGCTATAATACTAACTGAAGAATAACATTTTAATGTAGTTTTTGGTGTCTTTTGTGATATTCAAAAAGATGTCTTCAAGCCGACGAAAACGACGGTCATAGAACGTTTTATAGATATCAGAAATTTGTCTTTCCAATGCCGTTACGACTTTCTGGTTTAAAGACATAGGACATATTGGGACGTCCTCCGGACATCTTAAAGATATGTCGGTGCCCACTGGGAAGACACGATTTTTCTAAAAAAAATACCACTCTTTCAACTGTTCAAAATCGCTAGCATCTGAATTAAACAGTAGAATAAAAGTTTTTTACAGGATTCAGTTGCCTTCAATTTGAATGCTCGTAAAGGGAAATCGGTAATTTAGAAATTGAGATATACTCAAAAACGTTGGAGCAACTCTAAAAATTAACAAACAAAATTTCGAACATTGATATCAGGGAAACGATTCTATAAAAAAATGTGTGTGTGTGATTTTTATCTTCAGCGTGCCAAAATACATGAAAAAAATCATACTAAGATATATTTGTATTTTGTATTTATTCGTGGAAAGTTCCAAGGGCTAAGCAGCCCTATGAGGGACAGGTGACACATATAATAATTAAAATATATCGGCGATCGATTTGATGATTGAAATCAAATATACACAGAAAAAACTAAGTGTAAACTTTACCCGGAATTCGGGGTAAAGATTAACTGCAACGAAAATTAACCCATGCGGGTAAACTTTACCCGCACATCTAGGGTATCATTCTGCGTTTACCTACGTTCGGGAGTAATTCTCAATGTTTACCCTGAAGGCCTTGTAAATGTCATATTGAACTTTTGACAGTTCTAACGATTCGGCAAAACAGCCGTTATGAAGCCGCACTTATCCGATTTGCCTGTTACACCAACCATCAGCTAACTACACTTCAGCGATTCAAAGCTAGTGGCTTCCAATTATCAAAACTTTGGTGACAACTTTCATGAGAACAAAAGTCAGTTTCTGCCCATCAAGGGTAATGTTTGTGTTTTACCAATACGAACAGGTAAAAATACAAAACTACCTGCAACACTATTTACCCTAAGTTTTTTCTGTGTAGGTATTAACAAAGGTGAAGAACTAAACTATGATACAAAAAATTGGATCCGGGCTATCAACAGAAGGATATTATAAATATAAATACGCAAGCATGCCTAATTAAAAGTAAATACGCATTCATACGCATACTTATGTCTATTTTAATAATGAATTTAAGTGTTACCAATGTGTCGTTTTGAGGTCAGGATTTGATGTGTTTAATAAGTAATCAAAAACTGATCAAAAAGGAGTTTTCTAAAATGAAATTGTGATGGTGCATTTGTAATGGTTATATGTAGTTTGTTCCAAAGGCGAGCACCACGAATAATAAGGGACCTTTGCATTTTACGCGTGTGGTGTGGCTTAATTTTTAATACTGTTTTCCTCTCACGGAGCTTGAAATTTTTTGGTTGATCTTTTTCAATGAAATGAAAGAGGTTGAGAAGATAGTGCAGAGCTTCACTTCTGAATAGGCTATGAAGTAAATTACCCATAAAAAATTGTCTTCGTTTGGCGAAATTGAGGAGTCCTGCTCTTTCTCCATACTGAGTAATATGTTCACTTTGGGGGATGTTATGCATGAACCTAATGCAAGCATTAAGCGTACGCTCAAGCTTGGCATTCAGGTTATCAGTAATATCGTCATATACCACACAGAAGTAGTTGAAGAAGGAAAGAATCAGGCTTTTAACTAGGAGGATACGCGTTGAAGTAGGAAGTGATTATTTACTCCCGTTAAGCTGTTGGTGGACTCTGAAGGTTTTTCTTGAGATATCCGCTGTGTATTCATTCCAAGTAAGAGTGCGATTAGGAATATAGCCTAAATCTTGCACAGAATCCACAAAGGGGATGAGACGCCCAGCGATCAAGAGAGGAGGCAAAGTTGCAATTGTTGCAATTGAAGGAGAGGAAGAAGGTCCTATGCTTATAGCCGTCTTCTTAGCAGGGTTGAGAGTAAGACCCTTCGTCAAGGCCCACTGCACCACCAAATCAATATCCTCCTGCACCTTTTGAAGTAATTTCTTGAAAGTTTCACAGCCATATTTGAGAGGTGAAGTGATTTGAGCCTAGTCAGTCGTAATTTATGGTTAACTGTATCAAACGCCTTAGAAAATTCAAAAAGGACAACAACCGTTATTTTCCTTCCATCAATGGCCAGTTTAAGGTCAGAAGTTACTTCAAGTGAAGCTGTAAGAGTACTATGCCTGGCACGAAACCCAGATTGCGATGAGTCCATTAAATTGTTAGTTTCAATATGTGCAGTAAGTTGCTGATGGACAATGCGTTCGAAAGGTTTAGACAAGGCACAGGGGATGAATATCGGGCGGAAATCTTTGGGAGAAGTAGGGTTAGATACTTCAGAAGCAGGGCGAATAACCGCCGACTTCCAAGTATCAGAAAATATTCCCACCTTTGGAGATGCGTTATAGATATGCAAGAGAATAGAACAAATTACTGGTCAAGCTAAGCGAATCATTTTAATTGAAATATCATCAGAACCTTGAGCACTGGATTTTACCTCTGAGAGTTTTTCAATTAGAGTTTCTTGCATTATTTCAGAAAATAATAATTTAGTATCATCAAAGGTAGAGGGAACTGTGAAAGGGGAAGGAGTGCTGTTTGCAAGGAGTGTGGGTTCTGGAGTGAAGGCTATTAAAAAATCTTTGCGGGAAAAATTGTTATCAGGAGCCAAATGTTTTGGAGGAATTATTCTAAGTCGTCTTAAGAGAAACAAGATGTTTTCATTTTCATTCCTATTTTTGATAGAATTGAAATTATATTGATTACATGAATCCCGGATTTTGTTTTGAACTAAGTTTCTCAGTTTACGAAATTCGGCTTGAATATTACTATTTTTTGTTCTTTTAGCCAATCTACGTTTTTCCCCTCTTTATTTCATCAAGTCTTTGATATATGATGTAATCCAAGGAGTGGACTTCTTTTTTGCTTTAACGGTATGAAGAGGCGCAAGTTTTTTCAAGAGTTGAAGATACCAATTTTTTTAGACAAATAACCTTTCTATTCCTATCTTTTTCAATCAACATTCTTTTTCAATCATAAGTAGAGAGGTGCTCGAGAAGTTCGGCTTCATTTATATTTTTGAGATTGCGTATATACAGAGGAATAGACCAGAAGAGGGATCAAAGAAAAACTGGTATTCAATTCTGATGAGGCCGTGGTTTGAAAGGACTGAGATTAAGTGTTGAGTGAAAGAAAATACCTTGTCTAGATCATCAACAATCATCATGTCAATGCATGTACTAGAATGATCGGTGTGGTGAGTGGTATTATGCGGAACTATACATAATCCGGCGGAGAACACTACTGATTTCAAATAGTTAGTTAAATGATTGGTGGCATCAAGATTCGTGTTTAAGTCACCAAAAACTACAATGTTATAATAATTTGGTACGAGGTCAAAAATATCAGTCTCAAGTGCCCTACAGTAGGAGGCATTAAGAGGTTTGTAAATCACACCCACCAACATGCTGTCATGAGACGAAGATACCTTGATAAAAAGGTATTCAGAAATAGGGTAATTGGCATGAGGACTCATTCCCACCTGTAAATCCCTCAAGCTGTCATGAATGTAGAGACAGACACCACCCCCTCTTCTCTCATCTCCATCTCTGCGGAAAAGTTTGTAATGATCAAGTGCAATGAGGCTAGATGGAATGTCAGGCGTAAGCCAAGTCTCAGACACGGCTTCCATTTTGACAGAGATAAGAAACGATCAAGTATAGTTGAATATAAAAGTGTCTGAAATACGTTAACCAACAAAATCCACTTCACATGATTACAGATGAAAACAGGGAGTAAGGCAGATATAAAGGTAAAAATGATAAAAGCTATAAGCATTATAAAGTTAACATGACAATTATTCAACATGTCCATTAAACATGTAAACTAGTTAATTTTAAGTTGGAAGTTACTTGAAAGAATGGTAGCACATAGAAAAACATAGGAGAAATATATATAACATGATCAAGAACCAACGGAGCCCAAATTAGGTAATTATAATAAGGGTTAAGTAGAGTCAAATTGTTCCTGAAGTGACAGTGTAGATATAAATCTGAAAAAATCTTCAGTGATACTGAAGCATGAAAATTTAAGTATACAGTGGAAGGATAAATCTCCAAAATAGGGCGAGAAACTATCTTAGAATTTTTAATAGAATCTCTTACAGTCGATACAATAATAGATCTATCAGATGAAAAATGAAACACAATATAATCAGAATTACTTTGATTTAACAGTATGTTTATTTACTCTCCCTTTTACGGGTTTGAGGGCTCCGTTCCCTGTACATCGTTTACAAAAAAAGCTTACTTACTACTGAATATTACCTTACTACTACAAATTCCACGTCTTAATTCTACTTTACAACTATGCCTATCATATGCTATTAATTTTGCCTCCAGGGGCTTCGGTTTCCTCTCGCCTGAGCCTCTTCAGCTCACAATTTTGATTTCCGACTCTACATCTTCAACTTTCTTTTCTTGAAGTCCCCTCTTGGGTGAATCCTAACCCCTGCTACCTGCCCTGTCTCTTAGTTCTTCCAGATTTCTCATCCCTTTCTCACCTTGACCATTTTCATCCAAAATCCATCTTACTCTGTCATTCACGCTCTCTCCTCCCCTGTCATCCCCTGTGCATCTCTCTAACACGTGCTCCCATGTCTCCAGTTCATACCCACACACTCTGCATACTCTCTCTTCTATATTCTCCCAATATCTGCATTCCCTCATCCCATCACCCATTCTGAACCTGATCACTCGGTTCCATTTGCTCTCCTTTTTGACCTTTTTCAGATATTCTTGCTCTGTTTCGCGCTTAGCTACCCTATACCATCTATTATATCTTGACCTCACGATTTTATCCCATCTCTCTTCTTTCTGTTCTACTATCATGTCCTGCTCTACCTGCTGCCACTCCCTATTTGCCTCTCCTAACCCACATTTTCTTTTCATCTGCATTCTGCACTCCTCCCATTTCGATCGCTCCATGTTGCCCCTCTCCTCTCTAGTTTGGATTTCCGTCAGACATGCTTACGCTATCTTACTGCCCTCCCCCCTTTTTAGCTTCTCTTCGAAATTCCACGCTCTTTTTAGTTGCGTTATGACCATTTTCTCTCTACTTAGTTCTTCTCTCAACATATACCCTGGATAACTCCAACTCACTCCCATTACCCATCTCAAGAACCTTTCCTGTGCATTTTCTATCCCTTTGTATTCCCTCCATCCCAAAATCTCTACTCCATAGCTCATTACTGAGCACACTAACACGTCAAACATCCAAACTCTCGTCTTCCAGTCATCCTTGAATCTTCTCTTGCCTATACCCCACACTTGTCCCATTATTTTACTCGCACTCTCAAGCCTCTTTTTTGCCTGAAACTCATTTCCTTCCCCAGATTCAAACCAAAAACCTAGGTAGCAAAACTCCTCGACTAGTTCGACAATCTCGCCACTCATCTTCCATTCATATTCTATTTTACTTTTCCTATTTCTGAAATAAACTATTTTGGTTTTTCCTACATTTACCGTTAGATCCTTCTCTCTCAATATTAAGTGAAATTATCAAAAACTGAACCTCTCCGCATCAACGGGGATATGCCTGAATTCAGCTTGAGTGATGTTGTCCCATGAGTCAATATTTAAAATCTTCCCAATTTTAATTGCGAGGACTCATATTTGTAGAGAATTGTGAGTCGCATCTTCTTTCCCTCAGCAAATATTTTTAGGCTTTACAGTTTTTAAAGTCAGTTGTTAATTTTTTTTAAACTTTGAAAAAATCATAAATTATAACCTTCAAGCGCTTTGTTTATCCAGCGAATTTTAAGCAACGAGAAACTTCCAGTAAGAAAGTTGTTAAGTAAAATCTAAAGAATTTTTCTAAAAAATTTCAACTCAATCGGATGAATAGTTAAAAAATTATGAACGTTTTAAATTGCAAGCCGAGGGGCCGTTCACTGGAGGAATCAGTGAATTTCCTCACTTAGAATCGATTCAGAATCAAGCACTCGTCAAAAGATCTTTTAGAAATATGTGGGAATCAGCTTGATTCCGTAGAATCTTAAGAGATCGATTCTGAAAGTTTGAAAAATGCGTTCATCAGCAAGATTCAGAAGAAACACCGGGAATCAGTGAGAATCGCCAAGGATCACTCGGAATCGCTACGATTCCGTGCAGACTCGGGCGAGTCAGCTTGAGTTAGCTTGGGATCAACGCTTTAAAACACGTCAAGTGCGCAGTTTCGAACGCAGGCTACACATACGATAATGATAAGTGACATAATAATGAATTTTTTAAAATGAAATTTCAATTTTTAATATTCTTCTTCATGAAATATAATTAGCCTAATTCTAAATGTAGATGCTTAACATAATTGCGACACAATGTGTACTTTCAGAGAACTAATATCGGTCCGCATCGGTATTTTATAAACAAAGCTTGACTAAGCAGGCAAAGGAGAGAATCCGTTTTAGGAAATGAAATAGTTTGAAGAATGAATCAATAAATTTTGTAAATGTTCGAAATTATATAATTTTTAAACAATTTTAGGTTGAAACACTACAATTAAAGGATTTTACACTGTTATTCAAATATTCAATTAAGAAAATGTCACTTATAAATTAAAAATTAAAAAGCAAATGAAACAATGAAAATTTTTAAGTTTGCATTCAACATTCTGAAATTTTAATGATTCGAGGCTTATTTTATTTTAAATAATTCAATTTGTTTATTTCTGAATATTTCATTTTTACTTTATTATTTTAAATTTATTATAACAGATATAGCGAACCCCAAAGCGTGTCCAGAGTTCTTTCAGAGAAATTTGTAAGTATTCAAAATTATATCATTTTCAAAATATTTCAACTTGAAAGCAGTACAATTTACGAGGGGCCATTCACTCTGAAATCAGACGAATTTTCGCCAACGATTACATTTGATT
Organism: Andricus quercusramuli; assembly: GCA_932178445.1. Taxonomy (NCBI): domain Eukaryota; kingdom Metazoa; phylum Arthropoda; class Insecta; order Hymenoptera; family Cynipidae; genus Andricus; species Andricus quercusramuli. Next base: position 125,293 of record CAKNXH010000372.1, read on the forward strand.
TCATATGCTTTCATTTCTGACTCCATAGGATTTTATACGATTACTTCTTTCTTGTAAGCCAACTACAATTTCAATAGCGACATGTAACTAATTTCAATCAGCACGCCCTGACTGTCCATTGACTGCTGTCAACTCCCATCTAGACTTGTAGACTCGCACTGAATGCTCTCGACTCGGTCTGACTCCGTCTGACTTCATCTGATTACACGCTGACTGCTCGATGATTGCTCGCACGGGTCGCACTCTCACTTGCACTATATGACGTCAGGGTCGGCAAAATGTACATTTTTGAAGATTACAAAATCAATTTTTGATACCATTCAAGGAATTGACAAGTATTAAGTTGAAAAAACTTTCAAAAGATTTAAAAAAAAAAAGAAAAAATGTTGATGACTAAATAAAAATAAAACTTTTGTTAATTTAGAAAAATTCGATTAAGTTGAAGAGGTATTTAAGAGTTTTGAGATGATTGAAAAATAATTTAAAACTTCAGAGGATTTGAAAACTGTATAGATTTTTGAAGATTTTAAACAACAAGTTCAGAAGATTTTTGAGCTCTTTGAAATGTTTCAAAGTGATAAAAAAATTATTAAGATTTCCAAGAAAATTGAAAATGATTTTTTATTCTGAATAATTAATTTCAAGAGAATATTTTTAAATTTTTTTAAGAATTTCCAAAATTGTCAAAGACAAATCTGAAAGATTTGAAGTCAATTTGTTTAACTATTTTAATGAATTTTAATATATATAATAATATTTTAATATATATTTAATATAATTCAATATTTTAATATAATATAATTTTAATAGATATTTCAATATATATATTATAATATATAATAAGGAATTATAAATAATTTTGGATAAATTTTGAGTAAATTTCATGAATAATTAGAAGTTTTATAAAAATTTCCAAAATAATTTGAAATTTTAACTTATTCGAAAAAAGTTAAAGCAAAATGTGGAGTTTTGAGAATTTTCTATCATAATACGGGTTTTGAAAGGTTTAAAGGTAATACAGCAATTATCTTAAGATACCTGGGAGAATTGAAAATCATTTTTCATTCTGACAAAAAATAGTTTTGAAAGAATATTTAAAAAGATTTTAAAACAAATACAGATCATGATGTAGGATTAACAATTGAACCATTACTAATTTTTCACGACTTGCAATACATTTAATTTATTTTCTATTATAAAAAATGTTCAGGTTGAAAGAAATGATAATCGTTTAATTTCTATTGTTTCTGCAACTAAATTGCTGAAAACGATATAATTTTGTAAATTTATAAATTGGTTCATTTATTCTTTAATTTAGAGATTTTAATATGATATCGTGGATTTATATTTTTTTAATCTTCAAACTGTACAACTTATTAAAGTTTAAAATTTTCAATTTTGCAGTTTAACAACATTTAATTTGAGATTGTTGAAAACGGCTTTGTTGTGCGAGAAAACCTCGTCCTCGGAAATGTTGTATCGCGTACAAATTACATCTGAAAAAATGTTTATAAGTTTAGCATAAAAAATAAACTATAATTAATAGAATTAGAAGATTGCACAAATATTTCAAATATTTTCATGTTTTCAAATTAATACAAGAGATCTCAGAAGGATTTCACAAATATTCGAAAGAATCCATAAATTTTTTAAAAATATTTCTCAACATTTCACAAAGATTTCAAAAGAATTTTAAGAGATGTCAAATATTTCACAGAAACTTCAAGACTTTACGTACTTTAAGATATTTCAAGAAATGCACGAAGATTTAAAACTATTTAAAAGATTGCACAAACATTTCAAATATTTTATTATTTTCAAATTAATACAACAGAATTCGGAAGGATTTCTCAAATATCTCAAAGAATTCATAAAGTTTTAAAAATATTTCTTAACATTTCACAAAGATTTCAAAGATTCAAAGAATTCATACATTTTTTAAAATATTTCTCAACACTTCACAAACATTTAAAAGATTTTCATAAAACTTTAAAAGATTCTAAAAGATTTCACAGAAATTTCCAAGAATTTATAAAGTTTTTAAAATATTTTTAACATTTCACAAACATTTCGATGAAACTTTAGAATATTCCAAAAGATTTGACAGAAATTTCAAGATCTCACATAGATTTTCACATACTTGAAACTATTTAAAAGATTGCATAAAGATTTCAAATATTTTCATTGTTTTCAAATAAATTCAACAGATTTCAGAAAGATTTCACAAAT